>JAKUCV010005689.1:79694-98341 GCA_028386065.3 Turnera subulata | reverse complement strand
GCGTACCCTCGGACAGGACTCGGATCCATTAGTTGCATTGGGCTTTGCATATGTTGTCATGTGAGTCATAAGTCTTCCGCTGTGTATTTTGTTGAGTTTACTGTTGTGTGTATGTTGTGGTTGGGCCATTGGGCCGGATGGTTGTTGTTGTTGATGTCCCCGGGGTTCGGGTGACGAGTTCCTTGTTGGGCCGAAGGGCCGATTTTCAGTTTTGTTATTGGGCCGTTGGCCAGTTTATTGTTTTGTACACTGTTTGTTGGGCTTTGTTGGGTTGGGTTGTCACAGTTCCGGCACGTGTTTACTGTGTACGCTAAATACGGGTCGGGGCGTATCATCTACTCTACTGACTCTCCATGCCTATAATTTAGAAGTCCGAAACATGCAATATATATGAACGAGGGGCACAGGGAGTAATATTGGAGTAAAAACAGTATGGGAGGTCCATCAAAATACAGACTACCTAGATATAACGTTGGATATACCATACTCCAATTTGCCCTTTGGTGCTATTTGGCTAAAAACTAGAAAGCAAACCATGATTTTTTTTAGGGAAACATCTCTTTTTCCTTTGGTGCTATTTGGCTAATTAATCCTGGTGTACAATTGTCTATTCTTCTAAACATGTTGTGTGATCAACTAAAGAATGTATTCCAATATATTTTCATCACTGAAACGCAGCAGCTGTATAAAAAAGAATGTGCAAACGTGATTTTTCATTCAATTCGATACTAAAATGGTGGCCTATAATATGCTTAGGGATTGTGCGTCTATCAGAATCGTGGAAGTATATGAAGCATAGGAAGTTTATTGAGGAATTATTCTCCAGAAGGTACATCACAGTTGCTTGAATATTTTTTCTCTGAAAGGAGCAGCAGTTAAGCAACATACGGGACTTGATCATTCACTGGCTACCCGGATGACCTGTTTACCAACATTTTTTCCAGAAAATAAGGAAACCAAAGCAGCTGGAGCACTCTCTAATCCCTCACTCATGTCTTCAATGTATAGAATTTTGCCTTGCTTGTAGTTGCTGATCAAATGTTCCAAGAAGCGCGGATACAAATGCAAATAATCATGTTGCAGGAATCCCTGCATCCTGATGCATTTGCTGATGACATTGAACCAGCTGTGGAAACTTTGTGGATCATGGCGGCTTTGCAGTGACACCATTCCACAAACTGCAATTCGGCCATGAGTCCTCATGTTTGCCACGGCTGCATCAAGCATGTCTCCACCCACATTGTCAAAGTAGACATCAATGCCTCTTGGGAAGTACCTGCAGTTCCAAGTAAAATCAGCTCATGTTCGAACATGGACTATTATATAAAAGTCCATATATTAATTATTATTTTGATTTAACATTGGATCAAAATCCAACAGTTCCAAGTAAAATCAGCTCATGTTCGAACCAGCAGCGAGTAATCATCCTGTCAAGAGAAACTTTGGAAATAGTTGCTGAGACAATTAGAAGTGGGTTATACCATTTATCAACCTCTAATTCTAAGATTAGACCAGCAGACATTTTCTCCATCCAAGGCATTTGCCACAACTACTATACAAGGATGAAATAAGCGGATTTTCATGGAAGTTAAAATTCCAAGCGAGCAATTCCGGTAGATTGAAGACATTTCCGGAAGCAATACACACCATAGCAAATTTTCTAGATTTAACAACTTCATTGGGGAAGTTCAGTTTCCTAGCTAATTGAGAGGATAAGAAAGATAATAAAAACTAGCTTTGGCTTGACACAATTCTTCTATCAGGCTTGTGTGCCAAAAGCTTGTTACTGACCTTTTCAAAGCAGCATTTAGGTCGGGCTCTTCTTTGTAGTTGAAAGCTTCATCAAATCCAAGCTTATTCTTTAAGATGCTGACCTACAATTCCCAGTCAGCACTATTATTTTCCTTTAAAGATGTACAATGCACAGAAGATCATTGCTTGCAGGAAGTCATTTGTGTAAACCGAGTATTTTTCATCTAATTAAATATAATCTAGTATCCCTTACAGGCAAAAAATGTGATCTCCAATGAAATATAGAATCTGATAGATATATTGAAAAGAACAAACCTTTTCGCTTGTCCCGGCACTTCCGACAACATAGCAGCCATGTAGTTTGGCAAGTTGGCCAACAAGCTGGCCAACTGCTCCTGAAGCTGCAGAGACGAAAACATAATCTCCTTTCTTAGGGGAGCAGACCTCATGCAATCCTGCATAAGCAGTAAAACCTGGCATACCTGAAAAGTTTACATTTTAGTTAATCTCCATGGCTAAATGTAGACCTGGCAAAACGGGTATTGACACGACAACCCGGCACGAACCCGACACGAAATTAGCAGGTATAGGTCAGAGATTTTTAACCCGTTTAGTTAAATGGGTTGACCCGACACGACACGAAATTAGCAGGTTAGGTCGCGGGTCGACCCGCCAACCCGATGGGTACCTGTTTATGACCCGATTATATTTAGAGTATAGAGATTTTACTAATTTAATATAAGAATTACTTAATATTTAAGGCCAAAGTTATTAAAATTATCAAAAAAATTCTATAAATGCTTCAAAATGTTATTATATTATGGTTTTATAATTTGTAATTTTATTTAATATATAAAAAAATCTAATTATATATCTATTTGCTTAAAAAATACAACGATTTATGCAAAATAGAAAAATTTCAAACAGATTTTTTGGCTTGTTAGACTTAATAGGTAACCCGCGGGTCAACCCGAACCCGACACGATAATAAACGGGTTGGACACGACACGACACGATTATTAAATGGGTCGGGTTGGGTTGAAGTTTTAGAATCCGTTTACCTGTTCAACCCGACACGACAACACGAACTGCCAGGTCTAGCTAAATGGTCCTTGTACTATATCTATTGGGAATACAGTTGCCATATTCGTAATTACCGATTTATAGTTTGAACTAAATTTACATATTACCAGGAGTAAGCAGAAACATCAACCTTTTGGTCAGATTCACATTCGAAAACAGACACGCACTTGTATGATAATTTAACACTTTGATTGCTGATGATAGAATATTGTAAGTGATACACAAGTATGTAATTCAAAATACAGAAAACTAGTCGAAAGTATCAACTACCTGCATCAAAGTAATCTTTTGCAGCAGTAAATTTTTGAGGAAACATAATAAAACAAAAATAAGAGACCAAAACTTGTGTAATATGATTTGCTTTCTTATTGACAGAAATACCAAGGTTACGCCTATATGCATCTATGACAAAGAAAAGAAGTAAGAATTGGGATGCTCAAGACTAAAATAAGTGCATACCAAGAAGGCCCACATAATATGAGAGAGGAATGTCATCTTGCTTGATTTTTCTCAATCCTTTTTCTATCTGCAATATGCTGTATTCTTCCCAACAAGTAAATCCTGTGACTATATCGCCATGCTTGAAATCCGGATGATCAGATTCCAAAACTTTTGAGACACCAAATCCTTGCAAGGCCTGCATCAGACATAGCACCATGAACCACCACCATCGGAGTCTTAAACATACTAGAATTTGGAAACAGACAAGAGTTTCACTATTATTTCCAGGGGGCAACAAAAATTCTGTTTCCGGAAGACATTCAAAAGTATCAGACAACTGCCACATCGACGCAAATAGTTTCAACATGTACCTCTGAATCAATATGAAACAAAAACTCAGCCGCAGAAACATTGAAAATCAATATGTAAACAACGCAACACAATAAAAGCAATATGTACCCAGAAATTCACTCCTACCCAGAAAAGGAAAGAGCCCAGAAAATTTAACAAATCCATTCTTTTGGAACACTATACCATGAACAGAAATCTGCCATGAAAGAAAGAAGAAGAAAAGAACAGTAGAGGAAGATCAAAACATGGTCAATGCAAAACCAATGATATAATCTAACCTGGCCAGGAACAAAGGGAGGAATGTAAGAATCAAAGTTTTCACGCATGCGGCCCCTCATGAATGGATCACAAGAAAGGTACAAGTTCTTGACCAACAGTGCTCCGGACCCTTTTGGTGCCTTGAGCTCTACCTTCCCAACCTTCACTTCCATATCTGTCTCCTTTGGTGTCCCCTCTATGTACCCTTTGAAGATCACCTGCTTGTTCTCCACAACTCTTGCTCCTCCTCCTTCCATTATGAGCAGCAGCTCAGTTCTTTCTTCTTCCAAGAAGCAGAGTAACTAGATTCACTAATGTAATGCAAAAGCAAACGTGGGGGGTTTTGGTCCTTTGCCTTGTGTGCACTGTCCTTTTATAGCATCAATTACAGAACCTCTTTTATTGGTACATAATTACACAACGTCTTTTATAGGAACTGGGAATTGTTTAATTCAACGTACTAAATGCGGTGATGTCATTACTCGTGTAATAATCAGATTCCTCCTGGCTAAGTTTTGATTAAAAAGAAAGGTCCCTCCTGGCTAAGTACATAAACAAATGGCATATCCCTTTTTTTTTTTTTTCTAATTATGAACATCTAAAGGAGGTACAATCTTGTTTGCCGATGACAATTTCATCAACGTGGACACAATAAAGAGATTGGTGCTCGATTCACATATGATATATCTCGAATTTATATCTTGCAATATGATTCCTCTACATTTGGCTACAATGAAATTTTATGGCAATCTTGTGGTTGATGTTCCCTGAATTTCTTGATATGTTATATCATTTATTTGGACACCCGACACTTATAGTCACACATTAATGGAATAATATTGAGTATATAATATTATGACATGATACAATTCAAACATTATAAAGTTGAAATCATTTTTTTCTAGAAATCTTTTGGTAATTAATTGCCTGATTAGGACAGTTTAAGTTGCAGCGGCCAGCGAGGGCAATAGTCTTGATCAATACTAATAGGGAATTGCATGTGCATAACAACACCTATGAATTGAACACTTCTTTTTACAGGTAGCAGCACAAATGAATTGAACACTTCTTATAAACCAATTGTTGTGTCTTGCCCAAGACTTAGATCCTAAATCCATTTCTGCTACCTGTAAAAACTGTCCTTTTCACGGTTACATTTTGAACCCCGGGTTCTTCTTTCTCTTTGGCTAAACTACCAAACCTGCAAATTAAATACCAACCCAATAAAACCTGTCAGATCGTATGATTATTACAAGAACTCAAACGATTACGGGCATAAGTAGATTTAAGGAGTAACTCACCTAATACCATAGTGAGGACCACATTTCACTCCTTCGATCTACAAGTCCAGTGTACCTTGACCAATTGAGAGACAATCATCTCCTGTTTTCATAGAAGAGTTCATGATCACAAGACAACTCGATGCGGATGAGACTATCTCATCATCCGCACAAGTTTCAGGTTTTGGGTTTGATGACTTCACGGAAGCCCAACATCCACAGTGTAGTTGGAAGAATTCTTTCTCCGCTCCATTTTCAGTTCTGTAAGCCCAGATCCGCGCTGCAGGTCCGACTCCACCGCAGCCCAGTAACCAAAATCTTCTATCTGCTACCTCCTCCACTCACTGAAGACCCAAGATCGACACGGACCCACGACGGGTCTAGTGCAGTAGTAGTGGTAGATAGAGGGCAAGGACTGAAAGTTTGGAACTTTCCAAAACTTGGTTATGTACAAGAAGCACGTGAAGATCGGTCGAAGAAGGTAAAACCCCCGACCTTAAACCCCAATAAACCCCTCATTTCTTTCTTCTTCTCCTTCTTCTTTTATTAAAATTTTTATTTTATTATTATTTTTTTTTAGGTTTGAGAAGCAAAATGAAGGCATGGACCATATTTGGAACAATTTAGCTCGAGTTTAGTTTATGTGTCTTGGCAACTTCCATTGAGTAATTTTCAGCAATTTTAATTGAAACATTTAGTTGATTCTCCAGCTCGTAATAGAAGAAGGAACTATTGAGTGCTAACAGCAAAGCAGATCACTCTTCCTTCCAAGTGATGAAATCCAATAATCATACAATTAGCAAGAACGAGAACATGCTATTATATGTTAGGTGTTAGCGCACATTACATAATGTATCTTGTATCGTAAAATATATACTTGATGAAGTTGTTTGATCATTTGTATAAATTCGTGAATGCCAGACAATAAGCTTTTGGAATTCCAAGAACATAAAGGTTTAGGGATTGAGGTCACTAAACGCACATTGTGATTGTTGGGTGCAAAAAAATTCGCAGAAAAAAAAACAGGACACAAAGATTTAACGTGGTTCGGCCTTAATCTTGCCTACGTCTACGAATTTCTTATCTTCACTAATATAAAAATATTAGTACATCAAACCTCCCAAGAAAAAACTACTCTTTTTTTCTACTCTAGCCGCAAACCCACAAATACTTTGCAGCTCTACAAAAAACCAAACACAAAGCCTCCTATTTATAATAGCTAAGGAGCTACTACTTGGAGGACACTCCAAGCAAAATTAATTGTGCTACTTATCCTTCAAGCCAAAGCATAATTTGGGCCAAGTCCAATTGCAGCCCAAATCCCAACAATCTCCACCTTGGGCTGAATTGGGCTCGGTGATCTTCACAGCTTCATCTTTCTTCATCCAAATCTGCTTCGGTGTTCTACATGGTGGTGTGCGGCTATCTTCATTGCTACTAGTCATCATTGCAAAACCAACCTTCCTCTTGTTGGATGCAACGATGTTCTGCTTTCTGCCTGACTCTGCACAAGCCTCAATCTTCGTACTACTCTTCACTGCACTTCCAATCAACCTGTAAAGGTTCTTCTCCATCAATTCCCCTTTCATAATTACCAAGGCTCCTTTGGTAACCTTCAAAGCTCCACCTCGAGAAGAAAAACCATATCCTCTCGCATCAAGTCTACCTAGGGATATTAAATTTCTTCCAAGCTCCGGCACGTGCCTCACATCTGCAAAATTCTTGACAAATCCATCATGCATCTTGATCTTCACACTACCAATACCATGAATTTTTAATTCATGATTATCTGCCAATACTACTGCTTCTTCACCACTGCAAGGCTTGTAGCTGCTTAACCACTCCTTATTTGCATAAATATGAAATGAACAGGCAGAATCAAGAATTCACGAATCTTCGACTTTGTGCTCACCTTTTTCTTCTTGTACCAGGA
Source organism: Turnera subulata (assembly GCA_028386065.3). Taxonomy (NCBI): domain Eukaryota; kingdom Viridiplantae; phylum Streptophyta; class Magnoliopsida; order Malpighiales; family Passifloraceae; genus Turnera; species Turnera subulata. The sequence goes on along the minus strand of JAKUCV010005689.1, from coordinate 91,243 downwards.
AGGCATCACCATCTGAATCATCTTCAACAATCGCAGTCTCACCAGACTTCTTGCGATTTTTCTTCAGTTCTTCCATATCCTTCTTTATCTCCTCACAATAAAATTGGATATGGCCCTTCCTGTGATAGTAGTAACACTCTTTATCTTTGTAATCAACTCTTCCTGTTGAACCAGATCTAGAATTTCTTCGAAACTTGTTAGACCGTGACGGGCCCCTGCCACGGTTAACCTCTGCTACGGCAACTTTTTCACCTGTACTGCTACTAGACTGGTTCAACTTGAAATTCTCCATCAGTACTGCTGTCACATCTGCAACTGAAAGAGTCTGCTTCCCAACACACAGTGAATTCCTCAAATTATCATACGAATGCGGAAGAGACATCAACAACATCAAGGCCTTATCCTCTTCTTCACATCAATACTACCCAACTCCTTAATCAACTTATTAAATCTATTGATGTGATCAACAACATGCGTATCTTCGTGCATCTTTAACTGGTACAACTCCTTCTTCATAAACAATCGATTGTGGGTGATTTCGACATATAAATATCTTCTAATTTCTTCATCAGCTCCACCGGATTTGTCTCGTCCATCACACTGTACTTCACCTCTGGCGCAAGAGTTAATCTGATGGTACTGACAGCTCGCTGCTCGAGCTCCTCCCAATCTTCATCCTTCATGTCCTTTGGCTTCTTCTCCTTGCCAAAGAGCGTCTTCATCAACCCCTGCTGCACCAACAGATCTTTGATGTTGCTTTGCCAGAGACTGAAATCCTTCTTACCATCAAATTGCTCCACCTCAAACTTTGTGTCTGAAACCGCCATCGCGAACCTTTATCGAACCCGCGCTCCGCTACCAATTGTTGGGAAAAAACTGCAAAAAAATTCGCAGAAAATAAAATAGGACACAAAGATTTAACGTGGTTCGGCCTTAATCTTGCCTACGTCCACGAACTTCTTATCTTCACTAATATAAAAATATTAGTACATCAAACCTCCCAAGAAAAAACTACTCTTTTTTTTTCTACTCTAGCCGCAAACCCACGAATACTTTGCAGCTCTACAAAAGACCAAACACAAAGCCTTCTATTTATAATAGCTAAGTGTAAGTTTCCCTAGAGCTATTATGACACTCATAATATGCACAACAAGCAAAATATGCAGCGGAAGCAAAGGAAACTTAACCAAGAACCAAGTGAAGCATGCATAAACCGTATAACAAAATTTACATACCTTGTTCGGTTGAGGTCTTTCATCCAACTGTAGAACAGAATCAGCTAGAGCCAGAAAAAAGCCTCGCCCCTTTACGGTATCCACACGAACCGTGACCGGCTTAGAATCATCACACAAGTCAAGCCTCGAGCTCCCCCGGACTGATGTGCTAGCAAGAGTAAACCGGGAGCAACAACTTTGTGGTGTTTGTGTTCTTCTTTCTTTGACAAAGAATGAAGAAGCTGAAGGTGAGTGTTTTCTCAAGGCTCTCAAGACTCCAAAAACGTTCAGAGAGCACCAAGAGAGGAAGAAGATGATCAGATCATTCACATGCCAAATGAAGACATAGGTTAGTGGAAGTAATGGCCAACATCTTGGCCCTATCTCCCACTTAATCATGTCAAGACATGATAATGCCTCCACTAAACTTTCCAGCACAACACACACCATAAGGTCTGATCTCTGGTCAATAATTCAGCTAATTATTGTCCCAAAACGACCTTGGTTCAACTATGGTCCAACCATGGTCCAACCACACCCGGCCCAACCATGGTCCAACTACGGTTCAACTAACTGCTCGAATCAACGGTTCTATGTGTGTGACCCTGTAGGCACTTGTAACGTCCGACAATAATTGTAAAATCCCATTTTACAATTATAAACAAAGAGCGGCGTCTAGCTATACATCATTGCTACCCGAACGACAAGATCAGTACTGATTCTATATGCCTCGGAACATGTCATCGTCCTATCGTCCCATTATCAAGATTAAACCGAGACATGGAATATGTCAATCTCGTATATGTTTAATCTATGTTTCTTGATCCCCGAGTTAACTGTATAAAACGGATATCCGTGATATCACCATATCACCTAATCCGAGCATGGCTATGCATTTAACAGTTCAACTTTATCAAGAAACCATATGATAATATACCCGTTATATGGGTCGAATGAATCCCGTCTTGATCAATCAAAACTCACTACATACTCGTCATATACCCAATGATTACCCTTATGTCCACCCAGTTACGGATGACTAGGAATAATATCAAAGTACATGATTCATATGTTGGATACCTTGACGATCTCAGGTCGGAGGACAATACATCTATAAGAAACACTAATGACATACATATAACGTTCCATGTAGTGTTCTTATGTGGGTCGGTCCAGTCCACAAGTTCTCCAACTTGTACCCGTATGTAGAATTCATATCACATATGCAATTCTCAACATACGCTAGTCTTAATTTATTATTACAACCCATCCGTAATAATAATCGACTAGGGACATTTAAGAATATGAAATATTCTAGGGTTATAAGTATGTGCAAGCGTTTATCTCATAAACGATACTTATTGGAATAACCTTAATGTGTATACATGACTACAAATAATCATCCATGATTGGCTTTTGGGCATATTACACTAACAATCTCCCACTTGCACTAAAGCCAATCATCCATATATCTCATACATGTGGATCTAGCATGACCATCATGCTTCCGCTGCGTGAGAGGCTTAGTCAAAAGATCTGATACAAAGTTCTCAAACGGAACTTTGTACAGCCACAGTTGTAGGGTCGGCAACTGTTTCTTGCCTGGAACTCTTCCAGCAAACACCGCCACATCCAAGACAGAACACGTAAACTGATTGCGATATAAAATCATCCCTGTCAGTTTGGAAGCAAGCATCTTTGTAACACTTTACAACAAGCCCATCAACGCTTCCGTGAACCAGGAATGCATCCTTAGTGCTTCTCAAGTACTTAAGGATATATAACTGCTGTCCAGTGACTTTCACCGGGATCAGATTGGCATCTGCTCGTGACACTCAGAGCATTAGCGACATTCGGTCGAGTACATAATATGGCATACATGATAGATCCTATTGCCGAAGCACAAGGGATCTTACTCATCCGCTCTCTCTCTCTAATCGTACTAGGACATTGACTCTTTGAGAGAGATATGCCTTGTGACATGGGCAAGAAAACCTTCTAGGAATCTTGCATGCTAAACGCCTTTAGCACCCTGTCAACATATGTACTCCGACTTAGCCCGAGAAGCCTTTTGGATCTTTCTCTATAGATCTTTATGCTTAACACTTAGGCAGCCTCTCCTAAGTCTTTCATTGAGAAATCCTTTCCTAACCAAGTCTTTACAGACTTTAGTGTCGGAATATCATTCTCAATAAGTAGGATGTCGTCGACCTACAACAACAAGAAAACAATAGTGCTCCCACTAACCTTCTAGTAAACACATGAAACATCTTCACTTTTAATGAAACCAAACTCTTTGATTACATCATTAAAACGAAGATTCCAACTCCTAGAAGCTTGCTTCAATCCATAAATGGATCTCTGCAACTTGCATACCAAATTGGCATTCTCTAGATTGACAAAACCTTCAGGCTGTGTCATGTACACATCCTCCAAAATTTCCGTTAAGGAAAGCAGTTTTGACATCCATTTGCCATATCTCATAATCATAGTATGCCGCTATAGCCAATAGAATCCGGATGGATTTAACCATGGCGACTGGTGAGAAGGTTTCATCATAGCCAATACCATGAACTTGCTTGAAACCTTTCACAACCAATTGCCCTTTAAAGGTAATCACATTACCATCCATGTCGGTCTTTCTCAAAGACCTATTTGCACCCTATGGGTTTTACCCCTTCAGGTGGATCAACCAAGGTCCATACCTTGTTTTGATACATGGATTCCATTTCCGAATTCATGGCTTCTAGCCACTTCCTGGAGTCCGGACCCGTAATGGCCAGCTGATAGAAAGTGGGCTCATCCTCATCTATGAGCATCACGTCTCCGGTATGAGTCACGAGAAATCCATATCTCTCAGGCTCATACCGAATCCTATCCAACCTACGCGGTCCATGTGTTACAGGAATAGGATTCTCATCCACAACAACTTGCGGATCCTGTCCTTTGTTCCATCTCAGCCTCTTTATCTCGAACTTCTTCGAGTTCTATTCTCCTCCCACTGATTCTTCTAGAAATAGACACTCTTTCTAGAAAAATAGCATTCCGAGCCACAAACACTTTGTGCTCTAAAGGATTATAGAAATGATACTCTTTAAGATATCATACAAAAGGCAGTTGTCGGATTTAGGGTCGAGTTTATCTGATGCTTCACGTCTCACGTAAGCCTCACAACCCTAAATCCTCATAAAAGACAAATTGGGACGCTTCCCAGTCCATATCTCATATGGTGTCTTTTTTCAACCGAATTAGATGGAACACAGTTAAGGTAAATGCAGCACTCAATAATGCATGTCCCTAAAAGGAAGAAGGAAGGTCAGCTTGACTCATCATAGAACGAACCATGTCTAACAAGGTTCTGTTCTTCCTTTCGGATTCTCCATACCATGGAGGCATACCCGGTGGAGTAAGTTGTGATACTATACCATAACTCTTTAGATAGTCAAGAAAATCTCGGTCTAAGTATTCACCACCTCGATCTTATCGAAGCATCTTAATACTTTTCCGAGTCGATTCTGTACTTCATTCTTAAATTCTTTGAACTTTTCAAAGGATTCCGACTTGTGTTTCATTAGATACACATAGCCGTATCTACTGAAGTCATCAGTAAATGTAATGAAGTATTGAAAACCATCTCTAGCCTGTGTAGACATAGGTCCGCATACATCAGTATGTATTAGACCTAGCAAGTCCGAGGCTCTTCACCTTTACCCGTAAAGGAAGCCTTAGTCATTTTGCCTAACAAACATGACTCATATGTCTCATATGATTCAAAATCAAACGAGTCTAAAAATCCAACTTTATGGAGTTTAGGAATACGAGTCTCGTTTATATGGCACAAACGACTATGCCAGAGATAGGTTTCACTAGAATCATGTAATCTAACCTTCTTCGTATTAATGTTATAGATAGGCGTTACTAGGTTTAGAACATACAAACCATCGTTTAAAATGCACCATCATAATCAATTTCATTGAAATAAATAGAACAACAATTGTTCTTTATTCTCAATAAAACTTTTCTTGTCCATACAAGATACAGAAATCAAGTTCCTGCTTATGGTAGGTACATAATAATAATTGTATAGTTCTAAAACCAAAATACTAGGTAAGGATAGATAGAAAGTCCCTACGGCTAATGTAGCAACTCTTGCTCCAATTCAGAGGCATAGGTCTTTCTCATCCTTAGCCAATCTCCCACTCTTTCTCAGTTCCTTCACATTTCCTCAAATGTGAGAACCACATCCGGTATCTTATACCCACGATGCAGAGGTAGAGATATTAGCCTCTATAACAAAATACCTGAAGCGGAAGTCTCACTTCCCTTCTGCTTCTTTACCTCTTCAAGGTAAACAGGGCAGTTGCGGTTTTAATGGCCTGGTTTGTTGCAACGGAAACAATTTCCTTCTTTGCAACACCACCCATGGGTTTCAGCACATGAGAATAAGAAGATGCACATGCACCAAACCACCAAACCTTTTGGTACATTACTTCTTCTTCTCTAACTTTGCTTTACCCTTTCCTTTTCAAAGGAAACCAAGACCCCTAAGGCTCTCAATGTATCTAATCATCTTGAGCACATGAGGTCTAACGGGTGATAACTTAGCCATCTTGCATTGGAACAATGCCTTAGAGGTCTCGTACCTCCCATGCCTTACTTGCTCTCCTCAGAGCATTTTTCAGGTGTTTGATCATATCGAACGCCCACATGTTCTCATCTTGCTTCTGAAGCTCAGAGTCCATGGCAATTAGCATAAGGCATGCAACATCCAATGCATCATCAACATGCTTCTCACAAGCATCTACTTCTGCCCTAGAAGCATTAGGCGCCAATTCATTAAGAACAGGCCCTTCAAGGACATACAAATTTTTCTTGTTTGAAGACTATCCTCAAAATGTGATGCCACTCTAGGAAACTATTCCTATTCAGCTTGTCCTACTCAAGGACCAATCGCAATAATAAATGCTAGTGTTTTGTGCTATGGTAATTCTACAACAATGATCAACTCACACAAATAATAGTCATGCATATAAATCATTTAATAAGGAATTCTATTAAATGTGCTCCTACTACATAAATCAAGACAATTATATAAGTAGGCCAAGATCCATATTTCACTACAACATAAGTCAGCGAGGGCTGATCACCTATATCATAGCTATTTAGGTAGACAACTCTTTGTCAATTACATCTCTATGTAACTCTTGGATAGTTGAGTGAACAACACCTTGTCCATGTCTATCTTATAGACTTGCTCAACCCTTGCCCCTAGGTCCTTAATCCTATTAAGATAACCTAGTTAAGTCCAAACCCACAATAAGCAGTCGAGATATTACAATTATCCACTCGCACCTTCCTAGGATAAACAATGGCACCTTGCTAGGGCAAAACCTACCAATTGTTGATCTTAGGCTTGATGAGTGCTTATCATGGAAGGCAACTAAGAACTTAATATTTTTTTATCAACATATAATTCCAACACATCAAATGCTTGTTCTTGATAAATCATACATTGATGTCATGTAAGTTTGGAAACCAAATACAAGTGAATATCGATGTCTAACTTGAACATCTATATTTTGAGAATCTGATTCTCCCAACAACTTGGCAGCACTTAGCATTTCGGCCATATCCAGAGCTGTAGAGCTTGGATTTGTGCAAACTTGGTGTCCCTGGAAAGCTAAGAAGTAGGGCTACAACTTTTTTGTTCAAGCCAGACACCAATTCGGCCTCCTTCTGCCCCGAATTTGCATTTGAAGTTACTGGGTTCCACAACATTGATGTTGAACCCTTCAACATCGATGTTTGGAGTTTGCGAATCAGCAAAACATCGATGTTTACGCCTAAACATCGATGTTTGAGTACTTGAACTCCAAACCATTTGGCAGTAGCTCAAAAACATCGATGTTGAACTTTCAAACATCAATGTTTTGAGTACTTGAAAGTTCGATATCTTGGCAGTAGCATTATAACATCGAAGTCAAGAACATCGATGTTGACACTCACACATCGATGTTGTTAGAGCTCTGGAACTCAAACCAATTTGGCCGAGCTCAAATAACATCGATGTTTGCTCTTAAACATCGATGTTTTGAGAATTTTGCATGAGAACATCGATGTTGGTCACACAACATCGATGTTGTGATGATTCGGCCGAGGCTAAACTTCATCAGAACATCGATGTTTGTCACACAACATCGATGTTATGAAGGTTTTGCCAAGGCTAAACTTCATGCCAACATCGATGTTGGTCTCACCAACATCGATGTTATGGCCTAACTTTACTTGAACGACAATCGTTCAATACACAAACCGACAATCGATTTTTGTTTTGTCGAACCCCTTCGACTTATTGCCAATAACTCCTTGATTGATATCACATACCAATCAAGTTCATGTTGTCAAAACACTTTTGACACATCCAACAACAACATATATATCACATATACAATTGAAATCAACATATAATGATCATGCTACATCACATATAACATATCATATATATATGCATGAACATATCAACATATGCACAGAAATTCGGTTTAGAGCTTCACAAGAGGCTCCGCTACCACTGTAAGTTTCCCTAGAGCTATTATGACACTCATAATATGCAAAACAAGCAGAATATACAGCGGAAGCAAAGGAAACTTAACCAATAACCAAGTGAAGCATGCATAAACCGTATAACAAAATTTACATACCATGTTCGGTTGAGGTCTTTCACCCAACTGTAGAACAGAATCAGCTAGAGCCAGACAAAAGCCTCGCCCCTCTACGGTATCCACACGAATCGTGACCGGCTTGGAATCGTCACACGAGTCAAGCCTCGAGCTCCCCCGGACTGATGTGCTAGCAAGAGTAAACCGGGAGCAACAACTTTGTGGTGTTTGTGTTCTTCTTTCTTTGACAAAGAATGAAGAAGCTGAAGGTGAGTGTTTTCTCAAGGCTCTCAAGACTCCAAAAACGTTCAGAGAGCACCAAGAGAGGAAGAAGATGATAAGATCATTCACATGCAAAATGAAGACATAGGTTAGTGGAAGTAATGGCCAACATCTTGGCCCCATCTCCCACTTAATCATGTCAAGACATGATAATGCCTCCACTAAACTTTCCAGCACAACACACACCATAAGGTCTGATCTCTGGTCAATAATTCAGCTAATTATTGTCCCAAAACGACCCTGGTTCAACTATGGTCCAACCACACCCGGCCCAACTATGGTCCAACCACGGTTCAACCAACTGCTCGAATCAACGGTTCTATGTGTGTGACCCTGTAGCCACTTGTAACGTCCGACAATAATTGTAAAATCCCATTTTACAATTATAAACAAAGAGCGGCGTCTAGCTATACATCATTGCTACCCGAACGACAAGATCAGTACTGATTCTATATGCCTCGGAACATGTCATCGTCCTATCGTCCCATTATCAAGATTAAACCGAGACATGGAATATGTCAATCTCGTATATGTTTAATCTATGTTTCTTGATCCCTGAGTTAACTGTATAAAACGGATATCCGTGATATCACCATATCACCTAATCCGAGCATGGCCATGCATTTAACAGTTCAACTTTATCAAGAAACCATATGATAATATACCCATTATATGGGTCGAATGAATCCCGTCTTGATCAATCAAAGCCCACTACATACTCGTCATATACCCAATGATTACCCTTATTTCCACCCAGTTACGGATGACTAGGAATAATATCAAAGTACATGATTCATATGTTGGATACCTTGACGATCTCAGGTTGGAGGACAATACATCTATAAGAAACACTAATGACATACATATAACGTTCCATGTAGTATTCTTATGTGGGTCGGTCCAGTCCACAAGTTCTCCAACTTGTACCCGTATGTAGAATTCATATCACATATGCAATTCTCAACATACGCTAGTCTTAATTTATTATTACAACCCATCCGTAATAATAATTGACTAGGAAAATTTAAGAATATGAAATATTCTAGGGTTATAAGTATGTGCAAGCGTTTATCTCATAAACGATACTTATTGGAATAACCTTAATGTGTATACATGACTACAAATAATCATCCATGATTGGCTTTTGGGCATATTACACTAACACTAAGGAGTTACTACTTAAAGGACACTCCAAGCAAAATTAATTGTGTTACTTATCCTTCAAGCCAAAGCATAATTTGAGCCAAGTCCAATTGCAGCCCAAATCCCAACACTGATTAATGGCTGCGAAAATGTGGTTGTTAAAAGAGTTCACTACCAATTTCTGGCCCGCTTATTAGGGGAATTGCTTAAGGACGCCCGCGGTAAGAAAGCCATAAGCAATTGCTTACAATTGCTTACGGATCCGTAACGAATTGCTTACGGATTGGGTTTTCTTCCATTTTAAATCATATTCAACTTAATAGTTACGGATTTCTTACGGAACCATCGTAAGAAAGAGTTTCTAACCGACCACTTACCAATCTATCCGTAAGTAAATTGTTTAAAATATTACTTTCCAATTTCCGTATGGTTGCACCGTAAGAAAATTGTAAAGTATGTAAAATTTCACTCCCTCCAAAGACAATTGCGCGTGCACAGGCATAATTTTTTTTTTTCCCTCCCTCTGAAAATTTGACTCCCTCCCAATCTCACAAAAATCCCCAATTTTACAAAACCCTACCCCCAATTTCTGCTTCTCCCCTCCCCGCTTCACCTACTCGTTTTGCCTCTTCCAAAATTTCACTCTCTCCCTCCCAAAATTTCAATACCTCTACCGGTGAGTGCTGATAGAGAGTTAGGCTTCGCGAAACGAGGCTTCACCGTTCGGTGTTGTTGTCTTCTCCACACCCGTTTACACCTCTACCCCACCAAAAATTTAGGACCTGCGAACTCCTCACAACGGGTAGCTTCTTCTCCTTCTTGTTTTTGCTGGTGATGTGGATACTTCTTCAATATACTATGAGATTTAAGCATACTCCCCTCGTCCTTATTCTCTGGATCTTCACATTCTGTATTCGTTCCTTGATGTAGACTCTTGGTCTCTGATTATTTGTGGTTCATGCCTTTGGTTTCTTCTTCTATCAAGCCATACACGCGAGGAGGAGGCTGAGCATCATTCCCTTGTTTGTCAGCTAAAGATTGTGAAGGTTATTTTTCAATTTCAACGAAGTAGCCTCTAGATTCAAACTGCCTCCATAATTGACCCTCTGATCATTGTTTTACTTAATTCGTTGTCTAAAACTTGTAGTTATCAGCTTTAAGTACATATGGTTCTTTTTCGGTCGCTTGATTTAAGGAAGTTTATAGGATCGTTGTCTTCTCTTACTGGTGTGTTCTGCTGTGAAGAAAAAAAATCCATCGTTCATTATTCTGCCAGAGTGAGGTTTCAGTGTACAGTCTGTTCCTATTAAGTTGCTAGTTTCTGGACTGACCCTTTGGGTAAAGCATGTCTCTAAACTCCAATTGGACTTCATTTTCTTGTCTTTATGGCTCTAGAAGTGTGCGCACAGGTTTCCTTTTTGACACGCCATGAATGGTCTTTCTCGTCAAGTTCCTGTGTCTAAGATGTTCTTCCTGTTTGTTTTACCTATTTAACATTGTGTCTGGTTGGGACTTCTGCTTCTAATTACCCTTGCTTCACCTTTTTATTTTTGTTTCCATTTCAATAGATATTGCATCCTTTTGATTCTTTGCCAATTAAAATATGTCAGCAGCTTTCTTGTGGTACAATGCCTCTCTGTGGGGTTGAGGTCTGGGTTGTTTCTTTGTTATGATTTGACATTTTTAGCATGTTAAAGCATTCTGTAAGTACATGCATGTTAAAGCATTCTGCTTCTAATTACCCTTGCTTCACCTTTTTCTTTTTGTTTCCATTTCAATAGATAATGCATCCTTTTGATTCTTGGCTAATTAAAATATGTCAGCAGCTTATGGGAGACATATATATGCCATCTACATGTACTAAATTAAAATCTGTCATGGAGTACCAAACACCATTGTCTACTCGTTAAAATTCATGTACAAACTCCTCCATAATTCATAGGTTTGTGACTCTCATACATTACTAAAATTTGCAGATGATGCAGATGTTTTTATCTCAAATGAACCTGCAGTTACGGGCCCCTGAATATGTTACACGACCAACGGTGATGCCTTGTGGAACTCGCCCTCTTGAGCAGCAGCAATGGACAAATCTTCCATTTGGTCACTTGGCTTTTACAGGGCAGCAACAAATGATGCCTGCTGGAGGTGCATCTTCATCACATCCATGGCAGCAAACATTCTCAAGCTCGATGCCGACCTTTCCGAGTGTCTCAACAGCTGCTCCTCCAATTGATCAATCAACAAATGT
>JAKUCV010005689.1:31655-79640 GCA_028386065.3 Turnera subulata | reverse complement strand
TCATGAAGTTGTTTAATAATTTGTGAATGCCAGACAATAAGCTTTTGGAATTCCAAGAACATAAAGGTTAAGGGATTGAGGTCATTAAACGCGCAGTTGTACCACATCGTGATCAATGGCTGTGAAAATGTGGTTGTTAAAAGAGTTAGAACAATAGCACCTGGAGATAGTCCCAATACTGATGGCATCCATGTGGAATTGTCTAAAAATGTTGTGATCAAGAACTCTGCTATGAAAACAGGAGATGATTGTATCTCAATCGGCCGAGGCACAGTAGACTTGTGGATCGAAGGAGTCAAATGTGGTCCTGGCCATGGTATTAGCTCCTTTATGGCAGTTTCCTTTGGCGGCCTTGCAAGCCCACAAGGACGAACCTTTAGCGTCAAGTGAGCCTCCGAGAATGGAGACATTAGTAACATCCTCAAAGCTAATCCAACTTTTACACTGACCAAGGATGCGATAATCCTCAGGAGCAACCAAGGCACCATCAATCTTGATGGTAATCTTAGGACTCTTACATTTCTTCCCTTGAAGGTCCAAAGAGCCAAGCAGATACCTTCCTTTAGGTACGTATATTGTGGTTGGAGATTCACACCCGCATGCAGCAATCCATGCATTAAGGAAGGCCTGTGTAGAATCTGTTTTCCCATGTGGCTTGGCTCCATATTTTATCACATTAATACTGATTGGCGTTGCTGATGATGGAATGATGCGTAAGAAGACTATGATGAGAAGGGATATTGCTGTGTGAAGGCACAGAAACTGAGCCATGGTACTAGTTAGTCGAGTAATTAATTAAAAGTTTTGGCAAGCACTAAGTAAAATGTTAAAGCAGATACTATAAGAGAAAACGGTGATGAATTTATTAATGGAGGGAAGCTGGAGGGTCTTAGAATATTTATAGTTCAATTAATTAGGTATTGCTAGGATAGTGTTGGTTATTCCGGCGAGTTTTAGATACAGAGGAATGGTGTAGGTTACAAGGGGGACACCACACAATTCATACATTTATTCAAAAACCGAAAACTAATGAAAGCTGTGCCTAAAAACTGAACCTTATTCTATTGTTATGTGGCATCGATCACCTCACACAATATTTTTAACAATGTTTGTTTTTCATCCAAGATGTAATTCGTTGTAAGCAAAATGGATGATGTAGACATAATATGATGTATGACGGTTAATAAGTTCAAAAGGATATATTTCTGGCGATTTCTAGTGTGATTCAACATAATATGACAAGAGGATTGTCATCTTGCCAATTATCTATCTGCAATATGCTGTATTCTTCTCAACCAATAAATCCCGTGAGTATATCGGCAGGCTTGAAATCTGGATGATCAGATTCCAAAACTTTTGAGACACCATATCCTCGCAAGGCCGGCATCAGACATAGCACCATGAACCACCACCACATAGAACTCTTAAACATAGGATTTGAAAATAGAAGCCTTAAACATACTAAGATTACGAGCAGCAGCTCACTTCTTCTTCCAAGAGGCAGAGTAAGTAAGTAGATTCACTAATGTAATGCAATAGCAAACGTGGGGGGTTTTGGTTACTTCCACTTTTGTATACTGTCCTTTATAGCATTAGTTATAGAACCTCGGCTCTTTTAGGAACAGTAAATTGTTAATGCGGTGATGTCATCGCTCGTGTAATAATTGATCAGGTATTCAGGTCCCTTCTGGCTAAGTACATTGCTACCTCTACCTCCTCCGAGTTCGGTAACCCTCAGGCCAAACCCAGAAGTCATTTTCCTTCAAATGCTGAGAGTTCCAATTGCAGCTCGTAATAGAAGAAGGAACGATTAAGTGCTAACAGCTAAACAGGCCACTCTTCCTTTTCCAACCAAGTAATGAAATCCAAATAATCCACACAATAACAAATAATGAGAACAAGAGAGCTTTTTGCAAAAAGCCAAAACAAATGGATGTGTTTTACACGTTATCGATCAACGAAGTCCTAATAGTTTTCGCTTTCAATTTGAATCTTTCGATTCGACTGGATTTTTCTTTTTCCAGGGGATGTCTCTAATCGGATTCACGCAAACATTTGTACGTTTTCACCTACCTACTCCCATGCCTTCACATATCATACATTTCTATTTAGGGAGCTGGTTAGTAATTTACTAAACTATCTTCCTTTGATGTATCCATGGTGTAGATAACCTGAGTGACTACCCATTTAATGTATACCAACTGTTGGTGATGTGCTACATAGCATAGGCTTTAAAAGGACCAGCCCATGTATCAGATAGAGTGAGCCAGAGAAAATGAGTAGTGGAGAAGGGAAGAAGGTTGTTTGTGTGACCGGGGCATCTGGTTACATAGCATCATGGCTGATCAAACATCTCCTTCAACGTGGGTACACGGTGAAAGCCACAGTTCGTGACCCAAGTGAGTATTTCTGTGCTCGAATTCAATTACATGCATGCATGTCCACTTTACTTTGACATATATCTTACTCGGTTTCATGTACTTTCTGCATAACAACATACATGTCACTCTACAGGTGATACAAAAAAAATACAGAACTTGCTTGCACTTGATGGAGCTAAAGAGCGGCTTCAGTTTCTCAAAGCAAATTTACTTGAAGAAGGATCTTTCGATGCTGTGGTTGAAGGATGTGAAGGCGTCTTTCATACAGCATCGCCCGTAATCCATTCTCCTACTGATCCACAGGTACACCAATCCTGGCACCAAATCTTCAATTTCTGGACTGAAAATTCGTGTTTAATCCTCTACAGTTTGAATCCTGATTAATGAGTGCAAGATTTGTTTTTAATTTTTGTGTTAATTGTTTTTTGTGTGACTCAGGCAGAAGTTATTGACCCTGCTGTCAAAGGAACACTTAATGTTCTTAAATCATGCGCAAGAAATCATTCTATCAAGAGAGTGATATTAACGTCTTCAACTTCAGCTGTGACATACAATGGAAGAGACCACACTCCGGATATGGTGATGGATGAGAGCTTTTATTCAGACCCAGTTTTTTGTAGGCAACAGAAGGTAATACGTCTCAGTACCCTACCTACCATTTTGCTATTAGTAATTATGATCCTTAATCTGCTTCCCTTCCAAGATTCCTTATGTAATTAATTATCCATATGGAATTAATGATCCTTGTGAACTTTCCTGGGGTTGGTTTCAGCTTTGGTATCCGCTTGCCAAAACCTTGGCTGAGAAGGCAGCCAGGAATTTTGCAGAAGAAAATGGGCTTGACTTGGTGATTATAAATCCTGGGTTCGTAATTGGCCCTCTTTTGCAGCCAAATCTTTCTAGTGTGGGAATGATTCTTAACCTTGTTGGTAATCTTCCTTGGTTAATTTCTTCATGAGTGATTATTCAATGATCTTTTTGTCTTTTTGGTAACATAATCTTTGTGTGCAGGAGCACAGGCATACCCTGATGCATATTATAGGTCTGTTGATGTGCGGGATGTTGCAGATGTACATATTCAAGCCTTTGAGACTCCTTCTGCGAGTGGCAGATATTGTTTAGTCGCAGATGTTACCCATTTTTCTGATGTGGTGAAGATTATTGGCAAGCAGTTCCCTACTTTGCATCTCCCTGAGAAGTGAGTTATTCATAATTTATTCTTGTCTGCAAAGTATTCCATGGTATAGATTGGCAATGTCTATATATATATATATATATATATATATATACATCAATTGAGATAAGTAATTATGATTTACCAATCCACTACACGACAGCATTTTAATGTTGCTTTTGCATGAAATATATAGTTTTTTTTTTGGAAAAATTTGTCCAACCAATCAAAATCTTTGAGGCTTGGTATCACACTATTCTATATTAACTCATTGCAGATCTGAAGCACCCAAGACTTTGTTCCCCAAGTCCAAGGTGTCCAAGGAGAAAGTCAAAACTTTGAGCATTAATTTCATTCCTCTGGAGGTGACACTTAGGGACACCGTTGAAAGCTTGATTAAAAAGGGCTTCCTCCGTGCCTAGACTTGGAGGGTTTATGCTCCTTAGTTGTACTGTGAGAGTACTGAATGTTGCACAACCGTGATTAATTTGTGGGAAAATAATTGGTTTCTTTGGCAATAAAGCAACGTTAAGATGAATTTGGATGATAGCTTGATTAAAACAATATATATATTAATGGATCCATTTGGTTGTGTCATAAGTTGGATCAATCTGGGATCACATGACATCTTATCAGAGCTGCAAAGTAGTAGAAGAAGAAGAACAAGAAAAAAAATTCCCCAACTGAAATAATCCCGGAACTTAAGTGTATTTTGATGACCCAACCAGACAAATTAATATATAATCCAACGTGCAAGGACTAATTATACATGGCATCCCAATCTTGAAAAGTTGAATGAAGTAACAAATTAAGCAGCAGAATGCAAAGCATGCAGTCCAAGTAAACAATGGGTGTCTGGGTATTAATTATGATCCCAAATACGAGCATACAAATAATTACAATTGCTAAACCCAATTGATTCTATTTTCGGTGTTCTAATTTGATCATCACATGTTAGTACCTGTCCTCTGACCCTTTTTGTTTCTAGGTTGGGAGATATATTTCTGATATGAAATGGGCCTATGGGCCTCTTCGTGTCCTGTTCCTGCAATTGGGGCCCTATGATCGAGGGCCCGCCTCAATGCCTCATCTGCCATTCGAGCAAAGTTTCGCATTTTTTCTTTGTATTATCTCAAATTCTCTAGATTTTATTTACGGATTTTGTTGAATTAGTAATTTTCCTTGCCTGTGTTGATTTAATTTTCCATGCTGTGTAGAATCACATTAATGCTAATTGGCGTTGCTGATGATGGAATGATGATGAGTAAGGACAAAGATGAAAAGGAACATAAACTTTGACACGGTACTAGCTATGAATAACTGTTCAAAAATATTGGCAATCACATAGCAAAATGAAAGGCAGATAGTGGTATTTTTTTGTCGAAAGGCAGATAGTGGTATACATATATAGAGAGAGAGAGAGGAAACAGTGATGATTCTATTGGAAGAATGGTGAAAGGTTTTAAACTATTGATGGTTCAATTAATCAATTAGGTCTATATTGCTAGCATAAAAAAAAAACTGCTGTATGTCTTATGAAAAAAAAAACAACTGTAGTATGGGGGAGTTTAGAATTTCTCTGAATGAATGGTGTAGGTTTCAAGGGACACCACACCATCATATGTTTATTGGCAAACGCAAAACTAAAGGAATTAGCTGCACCGAAAAACTGAAATGGTTCCCTCTTTTTTTTTTTTTTTGAAAAACGACCTTACAGTTGTTAATTATGTATATGATTGCCTCCACGGCTCCACCGATAAACTAAACTATACTTACACAATTATTATATATTTGTTTGATAAATGAATTGATTTTTTTTTTCCCCAAAGGCTAGCTGTTAGTTTAGTGAAAAGGGTAGTCTTGAAGCTGAAGGATTGAAAGGGTATAAAGTAAGAAAGGAAACTAAGAAAAGAATGCAATTTTATCAATCNATCACATAGCAAAATGAAAGGCAGATAGTGGTATTTTTTTGTCGAAAGGCAGATAGTGGTATACATATATAGAGAGAGAGAGAGGAAACAGTGATGATTCTATTGGAAGAATGGTGAAAGGTTTTAAACTATTGATGGTTCAATTAATCAATTAGGTCTATATTGCTAGCATAAAAAAAAAACTGCTGTATGTCTTATGAAAAAAAAAACAACTGTAGTATGGGGGAGTTTAGAATTTCTCTGAATGAATGGTGTAGGTTTCAAGGGACACCACACCATCATATGTTTATTGGCAAACGCAAAACTAAAGGAATTAGCTGCACCGAAAAACTGAAATGGTTCCCTCTTTTTTTTTTTTTTTGAGAAACGACCTTACAGTTGTTAATTATGTATATGATTGCCTCCACGGCTCCACCGATAAACTAAACTATACTTACACAATTATTATATATTTGTTTGATAAATGAATTGATTTTTTTTTTCCCCAAAGGCTAGCTGTTAGTTTAGTGAAAAGGGTAGTCTTGAAGCTGAAGGATTGAAAGGGTATAAAGTAAGAAAGGAAACTAAGAAAAGAATGCAATTTTATCAATCCAAATATGTTACATATAAAATGAAAAATAAAATAAAATGAATTGAATGTTGTACATCATGTCAATTGAGTATCACTTGTAATTTATCAAAGGCAGTTGTTGGGTTGAACTTGGCCGACTACATTTCCGTTGGCATTGGAACAAGAGGATTGTGCTGCTTGATTCAAGTACGTCAAATTCACATCCTCCATTCTTATTCCTTTGCATGGATTCTTGGAACTGCAATCGAACTTGATGGCAATTGGTGTGGCAGATGTTCCTATAATTCCTTGATACAATACGTCACTTATTTGCACACCCGATACCTATAATTAATCAAAAGATGAAAGTTAACTATACTGATTAGTGCTGTAAGGCAGAAAAGGAGGGAAGAGAGAACTTGTGCAGGAAACTCTTGACTAGCTACCTGAGTAGGACAATTCAAGTTGTGAGGGCAATAGTGTTGATCTATAAGAATGGGGTTTTGCACATTATGCATAATTGCACCTATGAATCGGACTCCTTGGACAAACCCATTGCTCGGTCTGGCCCAAGACTTGATCCTAAATCCATTCTGGGTATTTGCAAAAATTGTCCTTTTCACGGTTACATTGTGCACCCCTGGCTCTTCCACATCCTTTGCTAAACTCCCAATGCTGCAAAATTATTGCCATGCCAAGAAGCCCCCCAAATGTCAGTAACTATATATGGTTACACATAATCAATTTAGGAAACAAAACCCCTTCCTAATTGAAGATGCAAATATATACATGGGTTTCAAGTAAATCACCTGATGCCATGGCCAGGACCACACTTGACACCTTCGATCCACAAGTTTTCAGTTCCGGGACCAATTGAGATACAATCATCTCCGGTTTTGATAGAAGAGTTCATGATCATAACATTTTTGGATAACTGGACATGGATGCCATCAGTATTGGGACTATCTCCTGCTGCTATCACTCTTACTCCTTGGACAAGCACATCTTGACAACCATTGATCACAATGTGGAACATCTGGCTGTTCAAGGACACCAACCTGCTTATCTTTATGTTGTTGGAATTTTGAAAGCTCATTGTCTGCAAACCACCAAATACTAATCATCATCAACAACTTTGTCAAGTTAATATTAATTGTAATGGTTATAAGAAAAGAAATGCAATATATTACCGTAGCTCCAGCAGGACAGTTGCTTCCTTTGGCTTTACAAGCCCACAGGGGGGATCCTTTAGCATCAAGTGCCCCACCAACGACAGAAACACCATTCACCTTCTCAAAGCTAATCCAACTGGCAGACTTACCAAGTATGCGATAATCCTCAGGAGCCACCAGGGTTCCATTTCAGGACTCTTGCATCCGTCGCCTTTAAAGGCCAAAGAGCCTAGCAGATACCTTCCCTTAGGTACATATATCAATGTTGAAGAATCAGAGGCACATGCAGCATTCCATGCATCAAGGAAGGCCTGAGTGGAATCTGTTTTCCCATTTGGTTTGGCTCCATACTTTAGCACATTATGGCTTGCAATCGCAGAAGATGTGCCGATGGTGGGGAAAACAAGAAGAGTTAAGATTACAATGTTAAGGCAGAGAACCTTTGCCATGCTAGCTGTTTGCTCTCAAAAGAACTACTAATATACAGTGATGTTGATGATGCAGTGATGATATATAGGGGCAATTAATACGATATATGATACTATAGCTAGAGAAGAGGAAGAAGAACTGAGGGGTTTGTTGGAGGGAAGCCGAAGGGGATTAGAGTATTTATACTACTACAATTCTTTGTGTGGAATTGGATGCATTTATTGAGAATATTATAGTGCAGTTTTAGATTAAGAAGAATGGTGTAGGTTGAAAGGGATGTCTGTGTTTTGCAAATTGGAAAACTGAAGAAAGCTGCGCCGAAGTAACACTGGTTACATGTATTACTTTCTTCACAAATTAACGTGTACGCCGATTGCTGATTTTTTTTTTTTTCCAGAAAAAGGCATGTCATCATGGCCCCTTGGATCCCGCCATATTACACATATTTGGGACTTTGACTGGAAGTGTTATGGATCCAACCCGAGTTTTAGCTATAGAGAGATAGGTAGCCTCCACCCCTGACGGTGCCGATTGCTAAAATATTGAAGGGTCAGGGGAGAGACTTTGGCTGATTACATGGCATTGTTAAAAAAATGGTACAGGCATGTGGTCGAATTTTTTATATGGTACTAAAATTCTCCAAGGTTGGTATGCAGTTCAACAATGTCTTAAACTATATATAAATACTAGGAGATCGATTAATGAACAAAAAAGAAAGAAAAATCTTGGAAGTAACTAGCTAGGTGGACAGTAATCCGATGGTGAAATGCATTTGGACGAGCCCCCCACAGGAATTACTTTGGTATTCAGCAAAACAACAATATATCATCAACAGTTGCGTCATCATTACATAAATTATATATAGTCATATAGATGTGCCTATTAATTAATCTAATGATAATTAGTCATATTCTTGACTATTTAATTTATCAATACAGAGCCTAACCCTGCTGTATGGGATACACGTATCATATGTATTCCCCTTACCTGCTTCCTTTCCATCACAGGCGCCAGTCGCCTTTTTTAGCTTCAACATCACTAGTTCTTCCTTTTTTAAAAAAAAAAATAAAATTAATCACCATTCATGTTATGGATGCGTCTGCTTTGCTGGGCAGGGAAGCAATTTAAATTTTAATCATATATATTATCGTCAACTTTTCCTAATGAGCCAGTATATATGATTCATGACAATAGTCAACTTAAATGCCATTGTCAACAGAAAACACACAATAGTCACCTCACCTGGTGTAATTATACATTCGTTATTGGAAGGGTTAACGAAAATTTCTATAATTAGTCCAGAGCTATAATCATGAAACTTGAAAAATGCACTGAAATTTGCATTAAAGGAAAAAACCAAGGGAAAAATGGTTCTCTGGGGGCCTGTGATATATTTAAATTAGTTTGAAAGTTTATTTATTTTAATTATAGTAAACGCCAGGGTGTCTCGAAAGCCTAATTGATTTTCTTCTAGACGCCAATTAAAGACAACAAAAGTAATTTAAGTATAGGATGTGGACAAGAATGAATTTTAGTCATTGGATCCCTTTTAAGTTTTTCTTTTTTTTTTTCTTATGGATTAGCCCACATGCATTATGATGATATTTCGCAAGGATCATTCTGGTACAAAATTAATTCTTAAGAGTGGATCAGTTTTGATAGAGTATCCAATAATCACAAAATTACAAACAAGGAGAAAAGAGAATTTAAGGGAAAAATGGAACTGTTGTCCATGCAATCAGTTAATGAATCAATTAAATGTTTGCTTCTACAAAATAGACAATTGGCGTATTTCATTTTTTTGTAATCTAATTACAAACATCTAAAGAAGGTACAATTTTGCCGATGACAGTTTCATCAACTTGAGCACAATAAAATGTTGATGCTCGATTGATGTAGCTCAAATTTATATCTTGCAATATGATTCCTCTGCATCGAGATTTGCAGATACAATGAAATTTTATAGCAACTTCTGTGGCCGATGTTCCTCGGATTCCTTGATATACTACATCATTTATCTGGACTCCCGATACCTATAATCATAGATTAGTTAGATGATATTTAGTATATAACTAGCCACAAGCCCGCACGTTGCTGCGGGAGTTTTTTTTGTATAATTATAGTTTTATTATTAGCCAATTAACATGTCAAATTTTAAAATATAAAATTACATAAGGATATAACTTTCTTTTAACTGTTGGGCATTTGGTTTGTAGATACATTTAGTTCAGTCTTTTTCTTTTATGACCTTGCTTTTTTTGCTTACTTTATTTTTTAAGGTTTATTTTCTTTTTTGTGTCTTTGATCCATTCAGCATATTGTTAGAATTCCCTAATCAAGTTTTGTAACAAATTTTATTTGATTCACAAGAAAAAAAGAACAGACATGAGGAGATAGATTAAAGAATATGAGATTGTATAGAAAATAGAATTTGAAAAAAAAAAACAAAAGGAAGGAATGGTTTGTGAGAATGAGTTTGCCTTTCTAATAAAAAAATCTGCAAGAAATCAATGCCTTCCACATCTCCTGTCTTGACTCTTGAGCAGTGTGTATTGTTTTATTTAGGTGAAAAATATATATTTATCCGCATCTCTTGTCTTGAATCTTGAGCAGTGTGTATTGTTTTATTTGGGTGAAAAGTGTATATTAGGTGGTTGACCGTTTCAGTCCTATGGAAAAAAAAATTATAAAAAGATATAGTTTGTAATATATAAATTTTTAAAGGACAAAACAGTAAAATCACTTGCTCTATTTTAAACACGGCTTCGTTTTAGATATATTGATTAATACCATGATATAATGCTTTTCAAACCTTATAAATTTGAAGTCATCTTTTTAAAAATCTTATGGTAATTAAATTACCTGATTAGGACAGTTTAGGTTGTGAGGACAATAGTCTTGATCAATAATAATGGGAAATTGCACATTGTGCATAACGGCACCAATGAATCGAACACCTTTTACAAATCCATTGCTGTGTCTCGCCCAAGACTTGATCCTAAATCCATTTGTGCTACCTGTAAAAACTGTCCTTTTCACGGTTACATTTTGGACCCGGGCTCATCTTCCTCTTTTGCTAAACTTCCAATGCTGCAAATTAAATAGCAACCCAAGAAAAATTATCAAATCATACGATCAAATCACCGATTCAGGAGCATCGATGGACAGGTTTAAGGAGTAAATAACTCACCTAATACCGTGGCCAGGACCACATTTGACTCCTTCGATCCACAAGTCTACTGTGCCTCGGCCGATTGAGATACAATCATCACCTGTTTTCATAGCAGAGTTCTTGATCACAACATTTTTAGACAAATCGACGTGGATGCCATCAGTATTGGGACTATCTCCAGGTGCTATTGTTCTAACTCTTTTAACAACCACATTTTCACAACCATTAATCACAATGTGGTAGAGCTGTGCGTTTATTGACCTCAATCCCTTAATCTTTATGTTCTTGGAATTCCAAAAGCTTATTGTCTGACATTAAAAAATTTACACAAATGATCAAAAAAACTTCATGAAGTAGTTTACAGATACAAATCTAACACATAAGACATAATTAGTATTAGAAAAGAGAGGGATAATAAAGTATTACCCTTGCTCCTTTAGGACAGTTTCCTTTGGCAGCCTTGTTGGGAAAACTCGGGTAATTTCCCCACTAAACAACTAGTGAATTGAACTGATTCGATAATTTCCAAGAAAGAAAGCCTAGTCAATCTCCTTAGACAGAATTATCATTCCAAGATAAATCCCCAGGATAGATTGGAGGAACAGAGGTTTACTTAAAACCCAATCTCCTAGACAAGACTTACTTGCACAGTGTATTAATTCACAACCTAAACCCGAACAAAGGCGGCTTAGCCGGCCAACAAAAGAGACAAAGGCGGCTTAGCCAGCCAAATATTGAATACTAAATAAATGCGGAAATTAAAGGCGGAATATTAAAAAGAGAACTCAAAACTTGATAACGGAGTTCGGCCAAAAATTTTGCCTACATCTCCGGAGCACATTTATAAAATAGGCTTGCTCAATTTTTACTAAGAGAAGAGAAGTATTTAGTACAATTGTATGAAAATTCCAAGCACCTCATCCTTCTTCTTCATCGTAAACACCCACACTCTTCTAGAAAAATCATCAACAAATGTGACAAAATAGTGCCTACCTCCAAGAGATGGAGTCTTGGAAGGTCCCCACACATCTGAATGCACATAGTCTAAAATCCCCTTGGTATTATGGATAGCAGTGCCAAACTTCACTCTTCGTTGCTTTTCCAAAACACAATGCTCACAAAACTCCAATTTGCAAGTCTTTGTACCTTTCAACAATCCCTGCTTTGCAAGAATCTGCAAGGATTTTTCACCAGCATGTCCCAAACGCATATGCCACAGCTTTGTTGCCTCTACATCCTTCTTGCTTCCAAAAGTTGCTGCTGCTACTGCCCCAATCACTGTACTACCTTGGTAGTAATACAGATTGTTCTTCCTCACTCCTTTTAACATCACCAATGCTCCTGACGTTGCTTTAAGAATTCCATCTCAGATAGTGACAACTAGGCCTTTTGATTCTAAAGCCCCCAAAGAGATGAGAGTCTTCTTCAACTCTGGAACATATCGAACATCTCTCAAAATTCTGGTGGATCCATCATGATTTCTCAGCTTGATTGAACCTATCCCGGCTGTTTTACATGGATTGTCATTGCCCATATAAACAACCCCACCATTGAGCTCTTCAAACTCAAAGAACCATTCCCGGATGAGACACATATGGTAGGTGCAACCTGAATCCAAAATCCACTCATCTGCTTGTGATGTTGAGGGTGAACCGACCAAAGAGACTTTTGACTCCGCATCACTCTTGCATTCTGCAACATTAGCATCTTCTGGAGTCTTTCCTCTCTTCTTCAACTTCGGACAGTCTTTCTTCCAATGCCCTTTCTCATGACAAAAGGCACATTCATCTTTGGCAACTCTGCTTTTGGACTTGGATCTTCCTCTTCTCCCCTTCGTCTGGCTTTACTGTCGTCCTCTAGCCACTAAAGCTTCATCTGCTGCAGTTGCTTTGCTCTTCATCTTATCCTGCTTTCTCATCTCATGACTGTACAAAGCCGAACATACAGCCTCTAAGGACACATTCTGCTTCCCATGAAGTAATGTTGTCTCCAAGTGCTCGAACTCATCAGGAAGAGATGATAACAGCATCAAAGCCAAGTCTTCATCTTCAAATACAACATCTAAATTGAACAGGTCTGCTACTAACTTCTTGAACAAGGTGATGTGCTCATTCATCGAATACTCGAACCGGAACAATCTCTTCTTCATCACAAGCTTGCTTTGACCACTCTTTTTTCAAGAATGTGTCTTCCAATGCTTTCCACAATCTGTATGCCGAAACTTCATTTTTGAAAGCATACTTCTGCTCCCTGGACAAGCACGATCGAATTGTTCCGCATGCCAACTTGTTTACGTCGGCCCACTCCTTGTCACTGACATCTTCTGGTTTCTCTTCTTCTATTGCAACATCAAGGCCTTGCTGGAATAATGAGTCGAGGACCTCACACTGCCACATGCCGAAATGGCCGGTGCCATCAAATATCTCCACAGCAAGCTTCATACTGGACACTGAAGTACTAGACCATCTGGGTGTGGAGGCCGATGTGGAAGACAATTCTCCAGACTGCTTACTTGATGTAGCCCTTTCTTCTGCCATTACAAAATTCAAAGGTTAGTATTCAATATTTCAAATTGCCCAAAAGACGAACCTTTGGCTCCGCTACCACTTGTTGGGAAAACTCGGGTAATTTCCCCACTAAACAACTAGTGAATTGAACTGATTCGATAATTCCTAGGAAAGATGGCCTAGCCAATCTCCTTAGACAGAATTATCATTCCAAGATAAATCCCCAGGATATATTGGAGGAACAGAGGTTCACTTAAAACCCAATCTCCTAGACAGGACTTACTTGCACAGTGTATTAATTCACAACCTAAACAGACAAAGGCGACTTAGCCGGCCAACAAAAGAGACAAAGGCGGCTTAGCCGGCCAACAAAAGAGACAAAGGCGGCTTAGCCAGTCAAATATTGAATACTAAATAAATGCGAAAATTAAAGGCAGAATATTAAAAAGAGAACTCAAAACTTGATAACAGAGTTCGGCCAAAAATTTTGCCTACGTCTCCGGAGCACCTTTATAGAATAGACTTGCTCAATTTTTACTAAAAAAAGAGAAGTATTTAGTACAATTGTATGGAAACAATTATACTCTAATTTTTTGGGATGACTTACTAAGGTAAGGGGGAGTTCTATTTATAGCAAAACAAAACCCCCCCAAACACTTTCTCCACGATGTGGGATGGAATAAGCAACACTATTCCAACAAGCCTTACAAGCCCACAAGGATGATCCTTTAGCGTCAAGTGCGCCGCCAAGAATGGAGACATTAGTGACATCCTCAAACCTAATCCAACTTTTACACTGACCAAGGATGCGATAATCCTCTGGAGCAACCCGGGTGCCATCAATCTTGATGGTAATCTTAGGACTCTTACATTTCTTCCCTTGAAGGTCCAAAGAGCCAAGCAAATACCTTCCTTTAGGTACGTATATTGTGGTTGGAGGTTCACACCCGCATGCAGCAATCCATGCATTAAGGAAGGCCTGTGTAGAATCTGTTTTGCCATGTGGCTTGGCTCCATATTTTATCACATTAATGCTATTTAGAGTTGCTGATGATGGAATGATGTGTGAGAAGACTATGATGAGAAGGGAGATTGCCGTGTAAAGGCACAGAAGCTGAGCCATGGTAGGTAGTAGTAGATATTTACAAATATTGGCAATCACTAAGTAAAATCCAAAGGCAGAAAGGTTGTTGCTAGAAGAGAAAACGGCGATGAATTTATTGGAGGGAAGCTGAAAAGTTTTAGAATACTTATACTCAAATTAATTAGATATCGCTAGGATGGTGTTAGGTTATTCCGGCGAGTTTTATATACAAAGGAATGGTGTAGGTTACAAGGGGCACCACGTGATTCTTATATTTTATTCGAAAACCAAAAACTAAAGAAAGTTGTGCCAAAAAACTGAACCAGCTTATTGTTATATGTTTCAGTCCTGATCGAGCCATTTATGGAGAGAGGTTAATTTTAACAATTTTGTCTTTCATCGAAGGTTTATTTAATTTAGTTGTAAGCGAAAAAAAACAGGTGTACGTAGACACCTGTGTGACAAATATAAGTTCAGAAAGATTTTAACTATCTTTTGCGTGATTCAGCAGAATTTCTCCTCAATGTGAAATGATATATTACTATATCCTTTTCCTTTCTCCAGCGAGTATAAGATGAATACCATAATATTCTTTAAAGAAATGCAGTAACATATCTCCAGTGCTGGGAGATTTCATTCCTATAGTATGATTAGACTCTCAATTTATAATTCATCAAAGCAACTTAACATTGTCAAAAGAGGTTAAGCAATTAATCAGAATAAAGTTGGCATTAATTTGATTTTCCGGATTTGACTTTTGCACTGCAGTCTGATGGTTGTCTGAACCTAATTAGCAGTCTTGAAGATGAAGGAATGAAAGGGTATAAAAGAAGAAAGGAAACTAAGAGAAGAATTCTTTTTTATGAATCCAAATATTTTACATATAAACATTATGAAAAAAGAATAAAGAATGTTGTACATCTTGTCATTTGAGTTGTATAAACGGATCAGCATCAGGGCTAGCTAGCCATCATCACTTGTAATTTATCAAAGGCAGTTGTTGGGTTGAACTTGGCCCACTACATTTCCGTTGGCATTGGAACAAGAGGATTGTGCTGCTTGATTCAAGTACGTCAAATTCACATCCTCCATCCTTATTCCTTTGCATGGATTCTTGGAACTGCAATCGAATTTAATGGCAACTGATGTGGCAGATGTTCCTCGAATTCCTTGATACAGTACATCACTTATTTGTACACCTGATACCTACAATTAATCGAAAGATGAAAGTGAAATATACGGATTAGTGCTGTAAGTGCGCAAAGAAAAGGTGGGAAAGAGAGTACTCGTGCAGGAAATTCTTGACTACCTGAGTAGGACAATTCAAGTTGTGAGGACAATAGTGTTGATCAATAAGTATGGGGTTTTGCACATTATGCATAATTGCACCTATGAATCGGACACCTTGGACAAACCCATTGCTTGGTCTGGCCCAAGACTTGATCCTAAATCCATTCTGGGTATTTGCAAAAATTGTCCTCTTCACAGTTACATTTTGCACCCCTGGCTCTTCCACATCCTTTGCTAAACTCCCAATGCTGCAAAATTATTACCATGCCAAGAAGCCCCCCAAATGTCAGTAACTATATATGGTTACACATAATCAATTTAGAATTAAAGAATCTTCCTATAATTGAAGGGCAAATATATATATACATGGGTTCTAATTAGTAACTCACCTGATGCCATGGCCAGGACCACACTTGACACCTTCGATCCACAAGTTTTCAGTTCCGGGACCAATTGAGATACAATCATCTCCGGTTTTGATAGAAGAGTTCATGATCATAACATTTTTGGATAACTGGACATGGATGCCATCAGTATTGGGACTATCTCCTGCTGCTATCACTCTTACTCCTTGGACAAGCACATCTTGACAACCATTGATCACAATGTGGAACATCTGGCTGTTCAAGGACACCAACCTGCTTATCTTTATGTTGTTGGAATTTTGAAAGCTCATTGTCTGCAAACCACCAAATACTAATCATCATCAACAACTTTGTCAAGTTAATATTAATTGTAATGGTGTTATAAGAAAAGAAATGCAATATATTACCGTAGCTCCAGCAGGACAGTTGCTTCCTTTGGCTTTACAAGCCCACAGGGGGGATCCTTTAGCATCAAGTGCCCCACCAACGACAGAAACACCATTCACCTTCTCAAAGCTAATCCAACTGGCAGACTTACCAAGTATGCGATAATCCTCAGGAGCCACCAGGGTTCCATCAATCCTGATAGTAATGTCAGGACTCTTGCATCCGTCGCCTTTAAAGGCCAAAGAGCCTAGCAGATACCTTCCCTTAGGTACATATATCAATGTTGAAGAATCAGAGGCACATGCAGCATTCCATGCATCAAGGAAGGCCTGAGTGGAATCTGTTTTCCCATTTGGTTTGGCTCCATACTTTAGCACATTATGGCTTGCAATCGCAGAAGATGTGCTGATGGTGGGGAAAACAAGAAGAGTTAAGATTACAATGTTAAGGCAGAGAAGCTTTGCCATGCTAGCTGTTTGCTCTCAAAAGAACTACTAATATACAGTGATGTTGATGATGCAGTGATGATATATAGGGGCAATTAATACGATATATGATACTATAGCTAGAGAAGAGGAAGAAGAACTGAGGAGTTTGTTGGAGGGAAGCCGAAGGGGATTAGAGTATTTATACTACTACAATTCTTTGTGTGGAATTGGATGCATTTATTGAGAATATTATAGTGCAGTTTTAGATTAAGAAGAATGGTGTAGGTTGCAAGGGATGTCTGTGTTTTGCAAATTGGAAAACTGAAGAAAGCTGCGCCGAAGTAACACTGGTTACATGTATTACTTTCTTCACAAATTAACGTGTACGCCGATTGCTGATTTTTTTTTTTTTCCAGAAAAAAGGCAAGTCATCATGGCCCCTTGGATCCCGCCATATTACACATATTTGGGACATTGACTGGAAGTGTTAAGGATCCAACCCGAGTTTTAGCTATAGAGAGATAGGTAGCCTCCACCCCTGATGGTGCCGATTGCTAAAATATTGAAGGGTCAGGGGAGAGACTTTGGCTGATTACATGGCATTGTTAAGAAAATGGTACAGGCATGTGGTCGAATTTTTTATATGGTACTAAAATTCTCCAAGGTTGGTATGCAGCTCAACAATGTCTTAAACTATAAATACTATGAGATCGATTAATGACCAAAAAAAAAAAAGAAAAATCTTCGAAGTAACTAGCTAGGTGGACAGTAATCCGATGGTGAAATGCATTTGGACGAGCCCCACAGGAATTACTTTGGTATTCAGCAAAACAACAATATATCATCAACAGTTGCGTCATCATTACATAAATTATATATAGTCATACAGATGTGCCTATTAATTAATTAATCTAATGATAATTGGTCATATTCTTGATTATTTAATTTATCAATACAGAGCCTAACCCTGCTGTATGGTATACACGTATCATATGTATTCCATTTACCTGCTTCCTTTCCATCACAGTCGCGCCAGTCGCCTTTTTTAGCTTCAACATCACTAGTTCTTCCTTTTAAAAAAAAATAAAAAAAATTAATCACCATTCATGTTATGGATGCGTCTGCTTTGCTGGGCAGGGAAGCAATTTAAATTTTAATCATATATATTATCTTCAACTTTTCCTAATGAGCCAGTATATATTTTTTTTGGTCGTAACCGGGAAGTATATTAAAAATATACGTGAGCTAGGTACATGATTAGAAGTCGTTAGCTCAGGTCGACTTCTATCTTATACAAGAGACATGACAATCATAGTAAAAATAATAATGACAAGGGATCAGAATCCCAAACAAACTGGACAGGAAGAAAACAACATGGACTGCTGGGACAACCACTACAAAGATTGAATGTATAAAGCCAGGGACATGACTGGTCAGCGAGGATGAGGAGTATCCGGCGGCCGATCCATATTCATACCGGAGCTGGATGCACCTGGGGAGAAAATCATGTGATGGCAGTCTTCTGTAAGGACTACTGCCGTGTGGTTCTGATTTCTGCGGGATCGGGGCGGGGCTGGATGGTTGAAATTGTTGGAGACAGTAGGGTAAATGGCGGGGGAAGGAACTGGGGAGGGGACAGGTCTAATGGGGGTTTGGGCAACATCTGAGGAGTTATGTGTTTGGTGGGCTTGACCTGTTGTGGCCTGTGGAAGATCTTGATGAGGCTCATTAGAGATATCCTTGAGGGGATCTCTCTTCGATGTTTGACTGTTAGCTTTGGGTTGGGTCTTCTTGTTGGGAACTTGTTTGCGGTTTTGTGGGTTCGGCTTAGGCTGGGCCTTGGGCTTCTGAGAGGCTTGATCCACTAGGGCGGCAAAATGGGATGCTGCTGGGTTGGTTTGGTTTGTGGAGTTGTCAGTTTCAAGACGTGAGGGTACTGGTGTGCTGTATAGGACCGAGAAACGGTTGCCAACATTGCTGGAATTCTGACGCGACGGTGGTACCGGCGATCCGTCAACTTGTCTCTTCATTGTCCGTCGAGTGCGCCTTGGCACATTCATCCATTCCCCCCTGTCGACAGAATCTCGGCCAACCCTCACATTGGCATCAGAACTAGCCAAGGTCTGGCAAGAGGGACTACTTCTTTCCCCTGGTACAACAGGCTGAGTCAGGTCATGGGCTTCGTCATGCAGTACATCTGGGCAACCCAAGATATTGTGCCCAACCCGTCCACAGGTAACACAAATATCTGGAAGTCCCTCATATCTAACCTTGATTGTCTCTCCATCTAAATCCACCATCCCTTTGAGAGGTTTATTTAAGTCTACACAAACTGCTACTTTTGAAAATTTTGCCCTTCTCGGATTCTTTGCATTCTCATCCAACTTAACGGTTTGGCCTACCAAGTTACCCAAAAGTGTGAACACCTTAGAGTGGTAACGATTCACCGAAAAATCCAGGAATTGGATCCAAACCATCACTTTATCAATTTTGGCTGATTTGGCTCGAAAGGAGCTATTCCATGGTTGCACACTTAAGACATTACCATAGATGGTCCATGGACCATCCGCTAAAGCATGTAGATAATCATTCTCATCCCAAAATTGGATAATATAGAAATTATTTTCCAAATCAAGGATTTTGAACGAACCTTTTGGCTCCCAGAGTGCTTGTAGCTTGGTATGCAATGCTTTGTATCCGATTGGACGATCCAAGAGTTTCACCACAATAGCATTCTTCCATGGTTTGTCCAAACGGGCTTTGAAAGCATCTGAGCGTTCTACAACCTGCTTACCATTTTTCTCACAAATGTATGCATCACCCTCCTCAAACTCGGGTTCCCCCTCCAATTCCCAAGGATCTTATGGCAAGTCCACTTCTGTACCCGTGAACAGCTTGTCTCTATAACTGGGTTTTGGGAGCTCCATGGTTTCGTCCTGTTCTCTCTGGTCCTACCTTTCCCCAGGAGCTTCAGTTGAACTTCCGTTGTTGGAGGTGTTCGCCGAAGATGGGTTGGCTGGCGCCATGGATATGTCTTCAGGGACAGGAGTCTCTGCCTGGTCGTCAGTAAGCATGGCAGAAGGGGCTTGGGCATCATTAGTGCAGGTACCTAGGACTTGGGGGAAGGCATGGCCCTCAAGACATTGCTTCTTCAAGAATCGGTCCTCTGATGCTATATCACCAACCTCCTTAGGGTCTCCTTCTTCCTCCTGCAGTCTCTTGAGTGTGGAATAAGGTTTCTGCCATTTGATGGGTGTGAGGAAGGAATTGGTGTTCCCCCACTCGATCTAGATCGAGCCCTCTCTCCTTCTCTCATTACACAGAACTTTGAAGTTGTAAATAAGCTAACAGTTTGTAGTGAAAAATAGGATGTCAAATTGGGATTACATTCCTCCGGTGAGAAGAAACGCCCAGAAAAGTTTTGGGATAGTTGTTGGCAATGAGCCAGTATATATGATTCATGACGATAGTCAACTTAAATGCCAATGTCAACAGAAAACACACAATAGTCACCTCACCTGTTGTAATTATACATTCGTTATTGGAAGGGTTAACGAAAATTTCTATAATTAGTCCAGAGCTATAATCATGAAACTTGAAAAATGGGAAAAATGGTTCTCTTGGGTTGGGGCCTGTGATATATTTAAATTAGTTTGAAAGTTTATTTATTTTAATTATAGTAAATGCCAGGGTGTCTCGAAAGCCTAATTGATTTTCTTCTAGACGCTAATTAAAGAAAAAAAGTAATTTAAATATAGGATGTGACAAGAATGAATTTTAGTCATGGAATGCCTTGTAAGTTTTTTTTTTTAATTATTATTATGGATTAGCCCGCATGCATTAGGATGATATTTCGCAAGGATCATTCTGGTACAAAATTAATTCTAAAGAGTGGATCAGTCACAAAATTACAAACAAAGGAGAAAAGAGAATTTAAGGGAAAAAATGGAAGTGTTGTCCATGCAATCAGTTAATGAATCAATGAAATGTTTGCTTCTACAACATAAACAACTACTATAGTACCCCGTGTGTCACACGGGGGTCAATAATTTTTCCTATATATTAATATTTATTAAAAAAGATAAATCAAAAGAGATTAAATTAAATAATAATTTCATCAAATTAAGAAAAATTGAATGACTTTTTATGCACAAATAAAAAATTAATTAGTTTAACAAAAAAACATAGCATAAAAAATGATTGTGAAAAATGCAACAATAAGGGATAATTTGAAGAAACATACAAAACATACAATAAGGGAGACTGATCTAACTCACCTACTTAGGATAGTCAATATCAAACTAGGATAATGCAGGTCTCTACTGCACCCCAACCCTAACCTCGCCCTTTTGGCCTGGTCCTGCAACCCATATCCCCCGGTTTTCTCACCAGAAACTCAAACTTCACACATTATCGCCAGAATCTCAACATCCATACCCAGCCCCAACATTACAAACCTACTCAAACACAGCACCCACTCACCTCGCACACAAACACTAACTCAGCACCTTTCAACAGCGTGGTTTCACAGCCACATAAACCTGCACCTTCCCCCGAGAATAAACCGACTTATTTTTCTAAATGGGGTCGCAAAACTATCCAAAATGCCATTGAAAACAATCAGGTGGTTAGCGTTTACGTAGAGAATCTCCCCATCCGTTGGCTACCCACCGACGTGCATCTGGTTATGGCCAGGTTTGGTGAGGTCATGGATGTTTTCATCCCTCAGAAAATGAACCGTTCCGGCCGCAGGTTCGCTTTCGTTAGGTTCAATAGCAACACTGATGTTCCGGGGCTAGTTCAGAGAATTAATGGTATTCAAGTGGATGGTGCAACTCTCGTTGCCTCCATTGCCAAAGGAAGGAAGGAGGTCGGCCAGGCTACTAATTCTCGCAGGAGAGTTGAAACAAATAAGCCATTCTATGCCGCGTTCAAAAAAGGAGATCAATCTTATGCTCAGACGGTTAGTAGAAACCAACAACGGTCTGATCACCATGTTGACGCGTCAATTCCAGCCTATCCCATTCATGCTTATATTCCGAAGGATGAATCTCTATTATGGCTTCATAATTGCGTATACGGAGTTCTTTGGGCCCCAAAGCATTTGACTGCGATTAGGAAGGAGTTTTCAAAGGCGGAGAATAGCCTTTTTGAACTGGTCCCTATGGGTGGAGTCTCTTTCTTACTCAAGTTTCAGTCACCTCAGGAGATGCGGGAGTTTGTCGAGCTCAAACAAAAAGAAGTAGCCCATTTGTTTCGTACGTTCAGGCCATGGTCAGAAGGTGACAGGGCTTCAAACAGATTATGCTGGGTACTCTTCCGTGGAGTACCACCACACGTTTGGAATTGGGATTTCTTTCAGTTTATATCATCTAAGTTTGGAGAGTTGGTAGACTGGAGCCTCACAACCAAAGAAAGGGTCAGACTCGACGTTGCAGAAATTCTGATCCTTACACCATCCATGAAGGCCATCAACTGTGCTATTAACGTTTGCATCGGGGGGAAACCAGTCGAGATTAGTCTAATGGAGTCTCAATATGATCCTCTTGACTGGGACGTGAGAGCATCTCTGCCTGAAGACGAGACTGATCACGGGGGCACGTCGGTAACCTTGCCGTCCAGGGGCGTGGCCCATGCTGCAGACACGCGTGACCCTCAATCTAAACAAACACCCACCCAAACACCAACCCCTAGCCAATCAGCTGCTGTAGTAGGTTCGCTTTCTGAAGATCCTTTTAATTCACGTCCTTTGATAGCACATGCGAATAATTCCCCTGAACCAAGCAGACAATTATTACTTTCATCCTCAAAGGTATCAAAGTCGATACCCTCTGAGTGGTCCGAGGAGGCCCCTCGCTCTGACTCCGTGCCTCCTGCACGGGCAAGTGGATCCCATCTTAGCTTAAGCATTGCGTCAGACAACATGTCCCACCCATCCCCAACTCATAAACAATCTCAACTCCCATCGTACCCACCACATCAACCCATGTCTACACTGGTCTCTTGAGCCCAATTATACAAGCCCAGCTAATAGACCCATTGTGCCTTACCCAAATACACCTTCCTTCTGTAGCCCTTTGATTCACAACCCATCCCTCTTCACGCCTTTCAGAGTCGAGAACTCTTTCTCCCCAAACGTACCTCATCCCGCTGCCTCTATATCCTCATGGTCTACCTCTTGGCCTGTTTCTCCTATTGAAATTAATGAACAGATTTTTCAAAGAGCGGTGGAAAAGCAAGTTGCGGTGATTCTTCAAAATATTGAAGCAAAAAAGAAAACTAAGGTGAAGTTCATATCGACCAAAGGCAGCGTTATCTCTGAACCGAAGAGCTTGCAGGTGGTGTCGGACTCGGACTTCAGAGTGGTGAATGAAAGAATCCTGCCTGATTGTGAATCTAGTGCGGCCATCCCGGTATCTATTTCTTCTATGGAAGTTGCTGAGACTAATCGCCTGGGTGAGGTGATCGGCTGGGATACAACAAACGTGGAATCGGAGACTGATTCTCTTATCGAGACTCTGGTGGAGAAAGAGGCTGCCGAATGGGAGCAGTCCCGAATGTCAGTTTAAGAACGTTGGACTCGTGTTCTCATCAGTGTGTTTATTGATCTTTTATGTTTAGTTGTGTAGCTTGGAACGTAAGAGGTTGCTGTTCCTCCTCAAAACAGAATCAAGTCCGGAACTTAGTCATTCGTCAGAAAGCTAAATTTCTTTTCTTGTCCGAAACCAAATGCGCAGGTATCAACCTCCATTTTTGCCACAAATTGTGGGGAGCTGGAAATATCGGCTTCTGTTCCGTAGATGCACGGGGCTTGGCAGGAGGCCTTCTCGTAGTATGAGAAGAGGATTATTTCAATGTGTCTACATCCTCGATGACTGATCAGTGGATTATTCTTGAGGGTTCTTTCGTTCATAGGAATCGTCAAGCAACTATATGCGGAGTCTATGGCAGTTCTTGTGCGGAGGCAAGAATGCGAATGTTTAGGGAGCTGATGGGCCTGAAGCAAAGTTTCAAGGCTCCTTGGCTGGTCCTCGGTGACTTCAATGAGACTTTGCAGCCTGATGACAGAAAGAGTGGCAGAATTTATCAACGAGGGGCTGACGCTTTTTTCAGTTTTATAGAGAACTTATGCCTTATGGAAATCACCTCATCAGATAGGAGATTTACTTGGGGTAATCTAAGAGCTGCTAGCCATATTGATAGAGCTTTTGTGGAAGGAGAATGGTCGTTGTGGTTTCCGCGTTTATTCTTGCAGACCGGAAGCAAAAGAGGATCTGATCACGTGCCTTTGATCCTGTCCAACGGCAGTAAAGACACAGGTTTCAGACCTTTTCGCTTCATCAACGCTTGGTGGGAGTACAAGGGCTTTGATGAGGTCATTGCGAAGATGTGGCATGAGGCAAACAATCATTTTCCTGGGAAGTTTAATTTGTTGAAGAAGTTAAGTTTACTAAGGAAACTGCTATCGCAATGGAATAGAAACACTTTCGGCAACGTCAATGCTAACATTGAGTCCATTCAGAATGAGATTGACAGAATTGACAAATTAGCAGACGAACGTGTATTATCCGAAGTTGAAATAAGCAGGGTTCATGATCTAAAGGTGGAGTTATCTACTCAGTCTAAACGACTTGAGTCCATATGGAGACAAAAATCTCGGATCAAGTGGTGCAAACTAGGGGATAAGAATACCCGATTTTTTCATCTCTCAGCAGCAAACAGAGGCAGAAAGAATTCTATGAGCAGTATAGAGGTAAACGACCATACTTAGCGAGCCTGATGAGCTCAAGGATGCAGCCAAAAATTATTTCTCCAGTTTCTACTCCCAACAGGTCTCAAATCGCCCTAAAATAGGGGCATTGGAGTTTCGCAAATTGAGTGTTGATAAGGCAAGTGATTTGGAACGTCCCTTTTCTTTGGACGAGATCAAGCAAGCGGTGTGGGAATGTGATAGCTCCAAAGCACCCGGTCCAGATGGGTTCAACTTCTCCTTCTATAAGAAATGTTGGGAGTTGGTTAAAGAGGATATTTATGATATGGTAGTCAGTTTTTTCGAAACTACTAAACTGCCTAGAGGAGTTAACTCAGCCTTCATAACTTTGCTCCCTAAGAAATGTGAAGCAGTTTCCTTTGAAGAATATAGGCCCATTACCTTAGTGTCAGGGTTGTATAAAATTATATCCAAAGCCTTGGCCTCACGTCTGAAGAAAGTTCTGCCTTCTCTAGTCGGCCCTCAGCAAACAGGTTTTATAAAAGGAAGGTGCATTATGGATAGCGTACTCCTTGCTAGTGAAGTCGTGCATAGCCTTCGGAATAATAAAGAAGAGGCAATCGTGTGGAAACTAGACTTCAAGAAGGCATACGACTCGGTGGACTGGGGTTATTTGTTGCAAGTAATGGAGGGCATGGGATTCGGGAAGAGGTGGTGTGATTGGATATTAGAGTGTTTATCCTCCTCTAGATTGGCCGTCTTAATCAATGGTTCCCCTTCCACTGAATTTTCTATGGGCCGAGGTCTCAAACAAGGAGACTCTCTGTCTCCTTTTTTGTTTGTGTTAGCCGCCGAGGGGTTGTCTTCAATTCTATCCAAGGCCGAGTCTGCTGAAGAAATCCAAGGTGTTCGGATTAATAACATACCAGTTTCAGTCCTCCAATATGCGGACGACACCATCTTGTTCTCTTCCGCTAAAACTGAAGCATTACTAAATCTTAAAAGGTGCTTGAGAATTTTTGAAGTCTTATCAGGGCTTTGCATTAATTTCTACAAAAGCAGCGTCGTGGGTATTGGTATGAGGCAGGAAAAGGTGGCGGACATCGCAAGTATGCTTCACAGCAGAGTGGAGAATTTTCCGTTTACGTATTTGGGTTTTCCACTTGGTGCAAACATGAAGAGGATCGCAGCCTGGAATCCGGTTTTAGAAAAATTCAGAGGAAGGTTAAAGGCGTGGAAAGGCAGGTTCCTGTCTTTGGGGGGTAGGATTACTCTTATTCGGTCCATTTTAAGTGGATTGCCGGTGTACTTCATGTCTCTATTCAAGTTACGTGTTGTGGTTGCTAAGAAGTTCACCTCCATCATGCGAAATTTTCTATGGAATGGATCGGAAACAACGAGGAAACTATGTCTCGTAGCATGGAAGAAAATCGCAGTACCTAAAGAGCTCGGGGGAATGGGTATCATTGATGTCAATGTCATGAACCAATGCCTTCTTTTTAAACGGGTCTGGAATTTTATTCATCCTAGCTCGAGATTGTGGGTGGAGATTATTAGAAGCAAGTACGAAAGCAATCGTCGGAGCTGTTACCAGACTTTTGTTTGCAAAAATGCTCTTCTTGCTGGCATGATATATGTTTGTCCGGTTCGGCGGATGGGAGTCTAACCTGGTGAACGAGATGCAGCTTATTGTTGACGGGGCACAGGCGTTGTCTGCCGGGTCGGATCGCATCTCATGGAAACACAGTGAATGTGGCTCTTACACAGTCAAATCTGGTAGAGCATTCATATATTCTCAGTTGGGCTTTTCTAGGTCTACTCCATACATTTTGTTCTCGCTCACTCCGTTCAAGGTTGAATGTTGGGCATGGCTCACAGTCAATCGTGGAATTCCAACAAAAGACTTGCTGCGGGAACGCGGTATCCTGTCCTTGGCCGAGTCTATGTGCAGCCTTTGTCTCTGCAATCTGGAGTCTATAATCCACCTTTTATTATCATGCCCCTTCTCTTGGCGGGTTTGGTCTCGAATTTGCGCATGGTGGGGGGTTTCCTGGTGCATTCCCCACAGCTTGGTGGACTTTCTACCCCAATGGGTCTTCTTGTCACCTGCAAGTTGCAGTCGCAGTTGGTGGTTTATCATAGGTCTTGCTTCATTATGGTCTTTATGGCTTGAAAGAAATCTAAGAGCCTTTCAGGGAACTGCAATTTCTGTGGAGCGCATCACTGACCTGGTGATTGTAAGAGCTACCTCATGGATCAAAGCGATCAAAGTGGACATTCTTGGGTCTACTTCACTTATCATCTCTAACTCTGAATTTTTGAAAAGCTGCAAAGGTCCTCGTCGCAACTTCAGCCTACTCCTTCCTCCATCACAGAGTGAATAACTCTCTGTAGCTCATAGGACCTGTACTTTACACCTTTCTGTAATGCTTTGAGCCTTGTTTGTTCACTTATGTGTACATACTGCTACTTTTTCTCATCAATAAATCATATCGTTATCATAAAAAAAAAGGAGACTGATTTGGAAACTTATATAAAAGCATACAATTCAAAGGTAAATTATTTTTAAAGTCCGATTTGGAGAAAAACTGTATTAAGAAAAAGAGACTATTTAAATAAAGTAAAACTAATAAATTTTATTATTATAATAATTTTATTTTTAGAAAGAGAGATAATTCTAAAGATATAATTTAAAATAGATTGTTTTGAATTTGAATAAAAATATTAAAGATCTTGCAGCCTAAAAAATGAAACATGTAACTTATATAGAGAGCCACATGTCTTTTTCATAATTTTTTAAAATTGTTATGTGTCACTACTTCAATCATTCTTAAAACATGTGTTTGCTACATTTTTTTTTTTTAATCTAATTACAAACATCTAAAGAAGGTACAATTTTGCCGATGACAGTTTCATCAACATGGGCACAATAAAATGTCGATGCTCGATTCATGTAAGTTAAATTTATATCTTGCAATATGATTCCTTTGCATCGAGATTTGCAGCTGCAATGAAACTTTATAGCAACTTCTGTGGCTGATGTTCCTCGGATTCCATGATATAATACATCATTTATTTGGACACCCGATACCTATAATCACAGATTCATTGAATAATATTCAGTATGTGATATTATGATAGTAGTACTTTTTAAACAATATAAGTTTGAAATCATTTTTTTCTTGAAATCTTTTAGTAATTTTTTTTTGATGCAAAAATCTTTTAGTAATTAACTTACTTGTTTAGGACAATTCAAGTTGTGAGGACAATAGTCTTGATCAATAATAATCGGGAATTGCACATTGTGCATAACGGCACCAACGAATCGAACACCTCTTTCAAATCCATTGCTGTGTCTGGCCCAAGACTTGATCCTAAATCCATTTGTGCTACCTGTAAAAACTGTCCTTTTCACGGTTACATTTTGGACCCCGGGCTCATCTTCCTCTTTTGCTAAACTTCCAAATGCTGCAAATTAAATAGCAACCCAAGAAAAATTATCAAATCATACGATCATTACAAGAAGTCTACCGATTCAGGAGCATCGATGGGCAGGTTTAAGGAGTAAATAACTCACCTAATACCGTGGCCAGGACCACATTTGACTCCTTCGATCCTCAAGTCTACTGTGCCTCGGCCGATTGAGATACAATCATCACCTGCTTTCATAGCAGAGTTCTTGATCACAACATTTTTAGACAACTCGACGTGGATGCCATCAGTATTGGGACTATCTCCAGGTGCTATTGTTCTCACTCTTTTAACAAGCACATTTTCGCAGCCATTGACCACAATGTGGTATAGCTGTGCGTTTAATGACCTCAATCCCTTAATCTTTATGTTCTTGGAATTCCAAAAGCTTATTGTCTGACATTAAAAAATTTACACAAATGATCAAAAAAACTTCATGAAGTAGTTTACAGATACAAATCTAACACATAAGATATAATTAGTATTAGAAAAGAGAGGGATAATAAAGTATTACCGTAGCTCCTTTAGGACAGTTTCCTTTGGCAGCCTTACAAGCCCACAAGGATGATCCTTTAGCGTCAAGTGCGCAGACAAGAATGGAGACATTAGTGACATCCTCAAAGCTAATCCAACTTTTACACTGACCAAGGATGCGATAATCCTCTGGAGCAACCAGGGTGCCATCAATCTTGATGGTAATCTTAGGACTCTTACATTTCTTCCCTTGAAGGTCCAAAGAGCCAAGCAAATACCTTCCTTTAGGTACGTATATTGTGGTTGGAGATTCACACCCGCATGCAGCAATCCACGCATTAAGGAAGGCCTGTGTAGAATCTGTTTTGCCATGTGGCTTGGCTCCATATTTTATCACATTAATGCTAATTAGAGTTGTTGATGATGGAATTATGTGTAAGAAGACTATGATGAGAAGGGAGATTGCCGTGTAAAGGCACAAAAGCAATTTTTGGTCACCTTGCAATGGATTTTAGTCATTCTACTCAATTTCAATGGATTTTGGTCATTGTACTCAACAAAAATCATGAATTTTGGTTCGGAGGTCAACCTAGTAAAGTGGAGCGACATGTGTCTATTTGTGAGTGGTCTACAGCATCAGGTGGACCCCAAAGAAAGTGGGTGTACCTGCTTTAAACCGGATCGGTTAGAAAGCGAACCCGTTTGCACCCGGAATGATGTATGTTTAAATACAAAAATTTAATTATTATTAATATGATTATTAAATAAATTATTTTATTTATTTTACTTTTTTATATTCTATATTCTATTTTAATTTTTTCTGCATAATAATATTTTTTATTTATTTTCCTAATTTATATTTTTAAAAAATTAGTCTCTTAAGTTTTTTATTTTTTTGTTATCATTCATTAATTCTTTTGATTTTCACTTGTATTGTTTAATATTTTTGTTGTTTTAGGGCTCAATGATCCATGTTTAACTTTGCAAAATTAATTATTATTTATATTATTATTAAATAGATTTTTAAAATTTTATTTTTCTGGTCTATATTATATTTTTTGTTTTAATTTTTTATTTTTTTACTGATTTATGTTTTATTTATTTCAATGGGTTTTTTTAATTTATTTTAATTTGTGGTTTAACCTATTTCGGGTGCAAACGGGTTCGTTTTTTAACCGATCCGGTTCGGAGCGGGTACATCCACTTTCTTTGGGGTCCACCTGATAATGTGGACCATTCAGAAATAGACACATGACGCTCCACTTTACTGGGTTGACCTGCGCATCAAAATTCATGATTTTTGTTGAGTACAATGACCAAAATCCAATGAAATTGAGTACAATGACCAAAATCCATTGAAAGTTTGAGTTCAATGGCCAAAAATTACTTTTGACCAGTAGATAACTACAAATATTGGCAATCACTAAGTAAAATCCAAAGGCAGAAAGGTTATTGCTACAAGAGAAAACGGTGATGAATTTATTGGAGGGAAGCTGAAAAGTTTTAGAATACTTATACTCAAATTAATTAGATATTGCTAGGATGGTGTTAGGTTATTCCGGCGAGTTTTAGATACAAAGGAATGGTGTAGGTTACAAGGGACACCACGTGATTCTTATATTTTATTTGAAAACCAAAAACTAAAGAAAGTTGTGCCAAAAAACTGAACCAGCTTATTGTTATATGTTTCAGTCCTGATCGAGCCATTTATGGAGAGAGGTTAATTTTAACAATTTTGTCTTTCATCCAAGGTATATTTAATTTAGTTGTAAGCGAAAAAAAAAAAACAGATGAACGTAGACACCTGTATGGCAAATATATAAGTTCAGAAAGATTTTAACTATCTTCCCGTGATTCAGCAGAATTTCTCCTCAATGTGAAAGGATATATTACTATATCCTTTTCCTTTCTCCAGCGAGCATAAGATGAATACCATAATATTC
The DNA here is from genome assembly GCA_028386065.3 of Turnera subulata. NCBI lineage: Eukaryota > Viridiplantae > Streptophyta > Magnoliopsida > Malpighiales > Passifloraceae > Turnera > Turnera subulata. The sequence goes on along the minus strand of JAKUCV010005689.1, from coordinate 49,171 downwards.
TTTAAAGAAATGCAGTAACATATCTCCAGTGCTGACAGTGGGAGATTTCATTCCTATAGTATGATTAGACTCTCAATTTATAATTCAAAGGAACTTAACATTGTCAGTTGGCATTAATTTGATTTTGCGGATTTGACTTTTGCACTGCAGTCTGATGGTTGTCTGAACTTAATTAGCAGTCTTGAAGATGAAGGAATGAAAGGGTATAAAAGAAGAAAGGAAACTAAGAAAAGAATTCTTTTTTATCAATCCAAATATTTTACATATAAACATTATGAAAAAAGAATAAAGAATGTTGCACAACTTGTCATTTGAGTTGTATAAACGAATCAGCACCAGGGCTAGCTAGCCATCATCACTTGTAATTTATCAAAGGCAATTGTTGGGTTGAACTTGGCCCGCTACATTTCCGTTGGCATTGGAACAAGAGGATTGTGCTGCTTGATTCAGGTATGTCAAATTCACATCCTCCATTCTTATTCCTTTGCATGGATTCTTGGAACTGCAATCGAATTTAATGGCAACTGGTGTGGCAGATGTCCCTCGAATTCCTCGATACAGTACATCACTTATTTGTACACCTGATACCTAATTAATAAAAGGATGAAAGTTAACTATAGTGATTAGTGCTGTAAGGCAGAAAAGGAGGGAAGAGACTAGAGAGGAACTTGTGCAGGAAACTCTTGACCAGCTACCTGAGTAGGACAATTCAAGTTGTGAGGGCAATAGTGTTGATCTATAAGAATGGGGTTTTGCACGTTATGCATAATTGCACCTATGAATCGGACACCTTGGACAAACCCATTGCTTGGTCTGGCCCAAGACTTGATCCTAAATCCATTTTGGGTATCTGCAAAAATTGTCCTTTTCACGGTTACATTTTGCACCCCTTGCTCTTCCGCATCCTTTGCTAGACTTCCAATGCTGCAAAATTATTTCCAAATGTAAGTCAATATGGTCGTAATCATTACAAAACTCCTAATATATACTTTTTTTTTTTGGATAGAACCTCAAGAGGCATACACATAAGTTAGTTTTTGAGTAATTAACTCGCCTAATTTTTTTTGATATGAAATTAACTCACCTAATGCCATGGCCAGGACCGCATTTGACCCCTTCGATCCAAAGGTTTTCAGTTCCCGGTCCAATTGAGATGCAATCATCCCCGGTTTTGATAGAAGAATTCATGATCACAACATTTTTGGACAACTGGACGTGGATGCCATCAGTATTGGGACTATCTCCCGCTGCTATCACTCTTACTCCTTGGACTAGTACATCTTGGCAGCCATTGATCACAATGTGAAACATCTGGCTGTTCAAAGACACCAAGCTGCTTACCTTTATGTTCTTGGAATTAGAAAAACTGATTGTCTGCAACCCAGAAACATCAATCATTGTCAACAACTTTGTCAAAATAACATTCATTGTAATTGAGTAAACAAAAATAAGAAATGCAGTACCGTAGCTCCACTGGGGCAGTTGTTTCCTGTGGCCTTACAAGCCCACAGGGGGGATCCTTTAGCATCAAGTGCCCCGCCAACGACAGAAACACCATTCACCTTCTCAAAGCTAATCCAACTTGCAGACTGACCAAGTATGCGATAATCCTCAGGAGCTATAAGGGTCCCATCAATCCTGATGGTAATGTCAGGACTCTTGCATCCATCGCCTTTAAAGGCCAAAGAGCCAAGCAGATACCTTCCCTTAGGTACATATATCAAGGTTGAAGATTCAGAGGCACATGCAGCATTCCATGCATCAAGGAAGGCCTGGGTAGAATCTGTTTTTCCATTTGGTTTGGCTCCATACTTTAGGACATTATAGCTTGCAATCGCAGAAGATGTGCTGATGGTGGGAAAAGCTAGAAGAGCTAAGACTACAATGTTAAGGCAGAGAAGCTTTGCCATGCTAGCTTTTTTGCTTAGGAAGGAACTGTAATATATATATTGATGTTGATGAAATGATATTATTGGCAATTAATAGGATATATGATGCTGTAGAAGAAGAACCGATGGGTTTGTTGGTGTGGAAGCTGAAGAGTAGAGTATTTATACTACTAAAATTCTTGTATGGATGCAATAAGTGAACATAAAGATATAGCAGTTATAGACAAAGAAGAATGGTGTAGGTTGCAAGGGATGTCTTGATTTGCAGATGGAAAACTAAAGAAAGCTGCGCCGCAGTAACTCTAGTTTATATGTATTACTTTCTTAACAAATCAACGTGTACGCTGTTTGTTAAAAATATTTTGAAGGCAGAGTTCATTAGTATTATCTTTTCTGGCTTATTACATTGCATTGTTTAAGACTTATTATGATTTGTTAGAACACACACGAGGGAAGAAAATTTTTACTATATATTCTCCAATATCCTACATGTTTTAATACGTTTAAATTATCTATAACAACATATCTTTATCTAGAACGCACTAGGAATTATAATTGTGAAAAAATCTGTATATTTCCAAATTTTCGGAAAGAAAAAATTAAACTGATGGGATTGTTCTCTGATGGTGAGCTGCATTTGGCGCAGCCCCAAAGTCATTACTTCAGCGTTCAACAAAACAACTATCAACAGTTGCATCACCAATCCAATTAGTCATATAATAATACATGATGAAACGTGTACATATGGGATGAAAATATTGGCTGTTATAATTAACTTGATATTTCATGAGAAAAAAGTTTTTTATGTCCTTTCACTTTATCGATTTCGCATTTGTTGTCCCTTCTCGTTTAATTTCACTCATGATGTCCCTGAACTTTCAATTTACCGGGTCATGTTGTCCCTTTTACCCCCTCCAGCCGGTGAATTGTCATAGTCCTGACACGTGTCATGTGGAGCCCACAGGTCGCCCTTTTAAAATTCTTTTCCCCTAAAATTAAATTTCTAAAAATCTTTTTACATCATTAATTAATTAATAAAAACCTAAATCTAAAAAGAAAAAACACCCCAGCCATCACACAGAACCACCACCGAACCAACTACCAACAACATCTCCATACCCACAACTACCCACCAGTGACCGGAACACCACCACATAGCAACATCCACCACCCAGAATACCACAGCCCACATCCACGACACCATCATCGAAGACATCACAAACCATCCCAAATCTACACCCGATTCAATCACAGAGCCACAACCCAAAAACACAAAATCACAACCAAGACCGATTAGTCCAATCCAACATGAATCGGGTTAGAGGAAGAGAAAGAAACTATGGAAAAGAAAGGGGTGTCGCCGGGTCTTACCCACACAACGATGCGGTCAACGACGATGAGTGACAGATTGAGGTCAGGTCTGTAGCCGGAGTGGAGACCATTGGTGAACACGACGACCGCTAAGCACAAGAAGATCGGGGCATCTGTGGTTCGCGCTCTACTCCTTGACAGCGGCGCGTGTTGCAGAGGAGGACTAGCAGTAGCACTGCGTGAGGCAGCGCGTCACGGGCGGCAGAAGGTAGGGGAGAGGGAGAGAGTGGCTCTGCTCCTTGGTCGTCCCGCCTAGGACTGATGGCGGCCACCGCAAGAGGCGCCGCGAACACGAGATGGAGGAGAAGCAAGAGGGAGGAAGAGGAAAGAGAGATGAGGAAGGAGAGGGGAGAGGAAGACGAGGAAGGCTTGGACTCGGCGTCATCGGCGGCTGAGTCGGCGACCGGGATGAGCAGCTCCCGATCTCTTTCTCGGTCTCTACTGGTCATCACGATCACGGATTTCTCATCGCCCATCAGTTAAACGAAAACGACACCGTTGTAGCCAACTATCCACGAATCCCTAGCTGTTCGTTGGCAAGTCTCCGCCCGCAACTCCGCCCCCCACCTCACTAGGTAAGTCTTTGGATGGATAGAAGATGGAATGAAAAATAATGTTTGGGTCTTTTTCCTTCTTTTTCATTTGGGTGGGCTTTGGTTTTTTTTTTCTTTTTTGTTAATTATTCTATTTGTTTCATTGTAAACACTGATTTGTGGGAAATAAACAAAATGGCTTTGCTTTGCGCGTTTCTAATTGGAAATGGAAATACTTTGGCTAAAAATGGGGGTAGGGTCCATGTGATGCATAAATTAATATTTATTTTTTAAAAAATTTTATAATTTAAGTAAGAATTTTAAGAAATTAAATTTAGAGAAAAGAAAACGAAAAGGAATTAAAAAATGGCAGCCCGTGACACATGTCGGCACCTTAGTAATCGACCTGCAATAGTGGGTAAAATGGACATGGTGACCCGATAAATCGTAAGTTCAGGGACACCATGAGTGAAATTAAATAAAGAGGGACAACAAATGCAAAATCGACAAAGTAAAAGGACAGAAAAAACTATTTACTCGATATTTCATTATAAAACAAAAAAAGTTAACTTGATATTTATCCTCTTCACATAACTTAATTATTTAGCATTAATTTTTTTTTGATTATTTATCAATGCAGAGCCCCGCCTGCAATAACATATATACGCGTATACTACATATCAGAGTCGCCAGTCGCCTTTACCTTCAACATCACATATTCATCCTCTTTCTTTTCTTTTCTTTTTTCTGTTATTAATTGGATAGATGCCTCTGATTGCTGGACATGAAAGCAATTTAGTTTTGGTCATAGTCAATTTTCCAGTTGAGCTAGCTAGCTAGCACTCATCGTAACAATAGTCAACTAATTAATAGCCTGGTCTAGCAGAACATATAAATATTGTTGAATTCTCTCTCTTTTTCTCTTTGATGGTAAGACAAAATAATAATAGATATAACTGATATGTCATACACTAATAAATGACGTGTAGGATTAACAAATCAATAAGATTATCCTTTTTATTAAATATATAAGTTAATATTATAAATTATAGAATTTAGAATATCATGAACATCACTAAATATCATTAATGGAAGTAAAGGTAGCAAATGAAAGATGCAAATATAAGTCTATTAATAATTATTAATATTAGTTTTATTTGAATAATAATTAATATTTAAAAATAATTATATTATATATTAAAAATCCACATTGAATTCTTCTTATCCTCAATATAAAGCTCTCCATGCAAGAAAACGCCTCCATCTTTTTTTTATTGATAAAACGATGTCGATTCGACGCCTCCATTTATTTACATTAAAGTATAATTAAAGCCGTCTAGATGCCTAATTAACAAGATTTCTATTGAAACTGGGACACTTTATCATTTTATTACCGCTGTTTAATAAGTTGGACAGATGCATATGCCTGATAGCAATTGTGCTGTTGTTCATCAACACAGCCATTTTCCTTGGTCTAAGGAATCATGAATATATATAGACTCAGGTGGTAGCTTGAAGTTGTCTTCAAGGCTGAAGATCTTTTGAGTTCCAGTCCCTTGCGTACGTGGAAAACCAAGAAAACTCGGTTAATCTTTGAAGTTTGAACTGAAATTCAAAATTGATTGAGTTATATACTCTTCCAAAAATAATTTCTGTAAGATGTTACAATCTAAAGCTCATGATCATCAGTTCTTCAAAAATAATTTTTTTAAAAGAAAACCACGATCTAGCTTAGATCGATTAACTACAGTATATATAGTAAGAGTCATGAGTTACTGCAATTTCCTTTGAGCTTGTAAATTAGATCTTCATTAATTGATCCAATCTTCCAAAGAAAATTGATACATATAGAAAACTTTGGTATCGGGTGAATTTAGATTTTTTTTGTAAATCATGCAGTATTGGCAATCCTTGCGAGGAATGAAAAGAAACCATTTGCCAGTGGTAGATAATTCAGATGCAAAATGAAAATGAATAATTTACATTTTTATTATTGAATACACGCCACTCACAGCAATACAACGTACACAAAACGTTTGATCAAAATAATTTTAAAAAATACAGAAAATGTTTCTTTGCTGCCTAATCATCACTAGCTAATTACAAACAACTTTCTGGTAGGACACGGCCTAGTGCTATTCCAGCAGCATTGGAACATGATGATTGTGCTTCTTGATCCACAAACGTCAGATTTACGCCCTGCAATTTTATATCTTTGCATGGATTTGTGCAGCTACAGTCAAATTTCACGGCTATCTGTGTGGCTGATGATCCTCGAATTCCTTGGTACAGTACGTCACTGACTTGTATGCCAGATTCCTATATATAACCACAACAACATGAAATGGAAAACTCACTAATTAGGATAAGAAAAAAATTTCAAAATCTACGTCCATTTGAAGCCAAAAAGAACCTTTTCACAGGATATATAATTAAGTTACCTGGTTAGGACAGTTGGAGTTGTGAGGACAATAATGCTGGTCGATGACAATAGGATTCTGCACATTTCTCATAAGGGCACCCACGAATCGAACACCTTGGACAAATCCATTACTTGGTCTAGCCCAAGACTTGATCCTAAATCCATTTGTGGTATCTGCAAAAATAGATCTTGTAACGGTCACATTTTGGACCCCTGGCTCTTCTTTGTCCTTCCCTAGACTCCCAATGCTACAAAACATATGCCAGTGATCAAAATGTTATAAGCTGTGGTGAAATAGACTGATAGTTCAAACAAAATTCTGTATTCATATAGGTGCTTACCTAATGCCATGGCCAGGACCACACCTGACCCCTTCGATCCACAGGTTCTCGGAGCCAGGGCCGATAGAGATGCAATCATCTCCGGTTTGGATAGTAGAATACATGACAGTAACGTTTTTGGATAATTGGATGTGGATGCCATCAGTGTTGGGGCTGTCTCCAGCGGCTATCACTCTTACTCTTTGAACTATCACGTTTTCGCAGCCATTGATTGCAATGTGGAACATCTGTGAGTTTAACGACAGCAAACCATTGATGCTTATGTTGTTTGAGTTGCTAAATCTCAGTGTCTGCAAAATTAATTAGTCAGCAATAACTTTGATTAGTTTTCTACACGAAGTCAATGAAATATATAGAGGATATATATGTATATCAAGAAATGAATATATAGTACCGTAGCTCCAGTAGGGCAGTTGTAGTTTCCTGCTGCTTTACATGCCCACAAGCCTGTTCCTTTAGCGTCAAGTGCCCCGCCAAGAATGGAGACGCCGCTAACTTTGTTGAAATTAATCCAATTCTCAGATTTAGCTAGCACCATATAATCCAATGGAGCCACTAGGGTCCCATCAATCCTGACTGTAATCTCAGGACTCTTGCATTCATCACCTTGGAATGACAGCGGGCTGAGCAGATACCTTCCTTTAGGTATGTATATCATCGTCGAACTCTCGCAAGCACAGGCAGCGGTCCATGCATCAAGGAAGGCCTGGGTGGAATCTGTTATCCCATTTGGTTTGGCTCCATATTTGAGCACGTTAATACTTGGTCTTGCAGATGAAGTGCTGATGATGCAAAGTTGTAAGAGAATGAAGTAGTGTAGTGTGTAATTGTGGAAGAAAAACTTTGCCATTCTAGCTTTTTGTGATCAGAAGAGTACTAATTCTATCACAGAAAGAATTTTGTTAATGATGGGGTTAATTAATACGATCTTACAAGTGCTGGAAGCTGAAAAGATGAGTTTATTGCAAGAAGTTGAAGAGGTTTGGAGTACTTATACTAGTTTCGGATGCGTATATACTTGTATATTAAAAATGCTTTGACAGTTTGCAGGTTTGGGATGAAGAGGAATAAAGTGGATTGCAAGGGAGCTTTAATTAACGATGACTGGGAAACAGAAATCCAAAGAAAGCTGCGCTGGATTAATTAGCAGAGAGAGATGATGACAAGAATTAATGTTTTGGTTTCTTCATAAAGGAATTAACGCGTAAACTGCAGCTGATCCATTTGCATGGCTGGTCCTGACTGATACAACTAGCTACTATATGGGAGGGAATAATTCTCCCGTTGATTGCTTATGATGATGGCATGGAGAAGAGGTCCTTTTGTCACGGATAGATGATATTTTTGGCGTAAAAGAGAAAGAAGGTAAACGAATAACTGTCAGAACGATATCATAAGCTAAATTAACCAAACGAATACAGCTCCTATGGTTATGGTATATATACACATCCCTTAGAGTTTATATATCTGATTGTATCACTCATTAATTCACAATAAGTCGCAATTAGTGGTAATGATTACATCTTAACCGAAGCCAAGAAGAACATGCATGTATATTAATTATATATTCACGAGTTTGAGTCATGAGATCTAAATTGTATTAGGAATTTGTTGGCATTTTAATTTCAATCATCTAAGGGGCCAACCTCATGAACATGTACAAGTAGCAGCAAAAGCTATGGTGAATTCTAAGTACCTGTAATACGTCTGTTATTCAATAATATATCATATAGATCCCCATGTTAAATAAGCTGCAGGTTCAGTATTATATATAATATATATTACATGATCAAATCTATCTATATATGTCATCAATCCCCGCAAATTAAATAAAACTTGTGGATGGACATAAAACAGGATTTTTTTTTTTTATAAAGGAGCATGCTTCATTCATATAAATAGATCAAAAGATCTGAGGAAAAATTTAACCTAAGAATTCTTCTCAACCTACTACAAAGAAACACATAACGAGATCTATTTCCTTCAAAAGAGGATTTACAACAGCACTTTGCTCTCGCAGGCGTCATAACCTGTATCGTCCGTGCAACAACCACCAAGCCATCAGGTGAAGGCGATGTATACCTGTGGGGTGAAAAATCTCTTTGTTGTCGAATTTCTGCAGTAGACAAAGAATCCTTCTTGAGGTCGAATCTTCCTCCATGGGTTTTGGCTCCCACAGTTTTATTGGAATCACCAAAACACTGACGGAGAAAACACACCCACAAAAATAGGACTAAACTCACAAAAAGTGAGATAAAATTCACAAAAGATGAGACTAAACCCACGAAAAGTAAAAATAAAACAACAAAACTGAAAAACAAAAGAGAAAAGGCTAATTGGTGAGAGACTTACCGAAGGAAAAAGAGTCGGTGGCGGCAGCCCCAATAGATAGATCTAGAGTTTTTCTCAGAGAAGAAGAGAGAGTAGAGAAAAAACCCTAAAGGCTAATTTCTTGGCTATGACATAAAACAGGATGTTAACTTGATAATTATTACTCGATTCATGGCAGAGCTGTTGCTTTTCCATGTGTTTCATGCACACGCCTTCAGTATTAAGCATTCAAAACCTTTTATGTCTTTTTCTCCTAAAATGGATAATGTATTTGCTTATGTAGCATCCACTCCAGTTTTTCCTTCCTTTTTTTTATCAAACCTTACTATCATCTTCTTTAGTAAAGTTCAAGAATATTCTAATGTATGTCAACCAAATGGAGTTATGCAACTATCGCACCAACCCAATTGGATCATATATATTTCTGGACAATTAAATATATGTGATGACATCACAGGATGTTAATATGGCCTTCTTTTGCTATGCAAATTCCAAAGTATTTGTAGCCACACATTCTACAAATTCTTTATTTTATTTTTGACGGCTGTAGCCTCCGCTTACATTCTTCAGCCAACAGCAAACGCCTAGAAAAAGTAATCCATTTATTTTTCGTTCCAATTTAGAACATTCACCAAAGAGTTGATTTTCAGCAATGATGTGGTGTTTCATTAATTCAACCTTGGGTTACAACCGGTTTGACCTTTCATATCCCTCTCCAGGAGGTTAACAATGTTTATCTGGAGGTGTATACAAAATAGTGGGACCAAAATCAAAAACAAAAGCTAGTTGTGCTAAACTTTTCAGCTACTGTGTTAGCTTTCTGTACACATGTACAATATTAACACACCACTCCCTACTCAAAAGACTACATATTTCCCAAACAATTTCATCCAAAATCATGTCAGGGTCCAAAGCCCCTGTTAGCCATTCCACAACCACTTGCGCGTCCGTCGCAAATTATTAAGACTACATATTTCCCAAACAATTTCATCCAAAATCATGTCAGGGTCCAAAGCCCCTGTTAGCCATTCCACAACCACTTGCGCGTCCGTCGCAAATTATTAATTTGCGACAGTTGAGATCCCAAGCCCTTTGCAGGCCAAAAAAGATGCCCCAAAGTTCAGCCTTGATGGATACGCATGAACCAAGATTCAGGCAAAAGCCCGAAATCCATCCGCCATTATGATAGTGGATGATTCCGCCAGCCGCGGCTCTGCAATCAGAAAGTCTTACCGCACCATCCGAGTTCAACTTTCACCATCCACAAGTCGGGGGAGACCATCTAACCTCCTCCTTTTGAGCCTTCTGGGGTGCCCTGATCCCTTCCTTAACTGAGAGGCTCTGTTTAATCTCCTCCATAGTGAGCATTATATGTCGAGCTGGGTTTGGGACTTCCTCATACTCCTCATAAAAACAAGCTTGTTCCTCCAGCTCTATAACTGCCAGCAGGTCACTGGGAAAATGATTTTTCAGTCATTGCTTGGCCCTGCACTTCTACCCATTTCCCCTAAATTCTCCTCCACCCAAGCTTTAACATCATTTCCCTGGAAGAACCTTTGGTGCTTATCAGGTGCTAAAAGACAAAGCCAGACTTCTCTGGCTGCAAAACAATCTCTTACCATGTACATAGAAGTCTCCTCTTCGGTATTACGCTTGGGACAGAAAGCGTCTGTGGAAATATGACGCATCACTCGAGTATAATTGGTCAAAAGTTTCTTCTGACTCAAAAGCCACATATAGAAGGCAACCCTCAATGGTCCCTTCCACCCCCATATTAACTTCTAGAGACTTTCTTCTCCTCCCCAGTTCTCTTCTTCCAGTCCCTTATATGCCGACTTTACAGTGAAGTATCCTTTAGCATCTGGCATCCATTTAAGTTTATCCTCTCCTCTCCTCTCACAAGGAGGCAACACAGCCTATAATTTTCGGGATTCTTCCTCAGCAAGATATGGTGAGATATAATCCCAGTCCCATCCTCCCGTGCCATCAACCATGTCTTCCATACAAAGATCTTGTAGTTCCTCTGGGATTGCTTGGGTGCACCAATCTATCAGTCGACATTGTGGTTGAAGCCAGATGTCTTTCCAAAATTTTACTCTCCTCTCATTCGCAACAGACCACCCGAGGGAGGTTATGAAATCTGGCCAAACCTTGCACAATGCTCTCTACAGGGTTGATCCATTAAGTTGCTTTATTTCACTCGGAACCTCATCAACAGAGCGCCAATACTTTAACAACTCGCACCTAGAGAGCATCAGGTGATGCTAACAGTCTCCATGCCATCTTCATTATCATTGAGTCATTCACCATCCTCATTTTACGGATACCCAAGCCCCCACATTCTTTGGGTTTGCATAAGTTCTCCTAGTTGACCAAGTGTGTCTTGTGTTGCTGTCCCTCACTCCCCTAAATAAATGCTCAAACTATTGCATCCAGCTTGTCACATACCCCCCTCGGGATTCTTGCGGTTTGCATGGTATATATTGGCAAAGCTGATAATACAGACTTCGCCAATGTAACCCTCCCAACCAATGATAGCTGACTAGCTTTCCACCCCAAGAGCCTGTTCTTGGTCTTCTCAATGAGATAGTTGTAAGTATTTCGGGTGACTCTCTTGTGTATGAGAGGAACCCCGAGGTACCTTTCAAGATCATTGGTTAGTTGGAAGCCAAGCTCCCTGCTGAGCTGCTTGGACTGCCTTCTAGGGATATTTTTGGAAACAAAGACTCTTGTTTTCTGTTGGCTGACCTTCTGTCCCGATGCCCTGCAAAACTCCTCCAAGCAATCCTTTACAACTTTAACTTGCTTCCGTGTGGCCCTTGCAAAAAGCACAAGGTCATCCGTGAAAAAAAGATGGGACAAAGGAGGACCTCTTCTGCCCAGATTAATCGCTTCCCATGTACCCTCCTCGACTTTGGCTTGGATGAGGTGACCCAGCCTCTCCATACACAGTACAAATATGTACGGAGAGAGTGGGTCGCCCTGCCTTATGCCGCGCGAAGGAAGGAATGAGTCTCCTGCTTCATTATTCCAAATCACCTTGAGAGAGGTTGTTGACACATAGTTCATTAAAATGTCTCTGAGGGGCTGGAGGAAACCAATATCCTCAAGCGTCTCGGCATTAAAGTCCCATCTCAACGGGTCATAAGCCTTCTCGAGGTCTACTTTGATGGCCATAAATCCTCCTTCTCCTTTCTTCCTCCTCATGCTGTGAATAACCTCTTACACGATTACTATGTTATCGACAATTTGTCGACCAGGGACAAAACTGCTCTGGTTTTGTGCCACCAACTCTGAAAGAAAAGGCTTTATGCGGTTGACCAAGACTTTACTAATGATCTTGCAACTAACATTACACAACCCGATTGGTCGGAATTGTGTGATGTTATTGGGTTTGTCAACCCTGGGAATTAGGCATATTAGAGTCTGGTTAATGCCGTCCTCCCACACTCCTTCTTCCAGTGCCTCCTTGACAAACAGAAAACAGCTACCTTCCACTTTGCTCCACTGCGACTGGTAAAAAGGTGCAATCAGCCCATCTTGGCCTGGTGTTTTAAGGGGGCCCATCTGAAATACACTATCTTTCACTTCCTCTATTCTAACAGGTTCCGTTAGGGAGGCCCATCTGACAGGATCGATAATGGGAAAGTGCCCTGTACTAAGATGGTTCCGAGCATTTGCCTCCTCCTCCATGAATAACTTTTGGAAATAGTTGGTTGTTAGACTGTGTAGCACCTGTTGGTCCGATTGCCACTGACCCTGGTCATCTTTGAGCTCTGTAATTCTATTTCGTCTCTGTCTGCCGATTGTCTTTGCATGGAAATAAGAGGTATTCCTGTCCCCAACCTTGATCCAGTTGCACTTGGCTTTCTGAGCCCACAAGAGTTCCTCCTGCAAGAGGACACTATCAAGTTCCAGCCTCAGTTCCACTTCTAAATTGGATAAGAATGAGGATGGATTATCTTCAAGCGTTTTCTGAATGCCGCCAATTCTGGCCAAAAGAATCTTCTTGCGCCTGTGGATATTACCGAAAACCCTACGGTTCCACACTTGCGCATTTTCCATGAACCGATGAACTGTCTCTAGTAATTTCCTATTGCCATCCCACTCCTGCTACACAAGATTTTCAAAATCCTCTTGGAGTACCCATGCCGCCAAAAACTTACACTGCTTTGGTGTTTGTTGCCTCAAGTGCCCACCCTCTAGTCAGAGGACGATGAGGTTATAGTCTGAACAAATTCTGGGTAAGTGGCTTACTGTGGCATTAGGATATTGTAGAAGTCCATTTCCGTTACATAAGGCCCGATCCAATCTGGCATATTTCTCCCCATTCTTCCAAGTGAATTTGGGTCCTTCAAAGCCCAAATCATGCAATTCTGCCTGAAAAATACTGTTCATGAACAATCGGTTTACTACTCCATTCCTGCCTCTGCTATCCTGGCGCTCCAAGCCATCCAAGATGGCGTTGAAGTCCCCAATTAGGAACCAGGGGTCAGAGATCTTAGGGGCTAATGCTTCAATATTCTGCCAAAGGAATTGCCTCCATTTCTCTTGAGGACTTCCATAAACAGCAATAGCAACAACGGTCTTCCCATCTGCTCTGATTTGGAAATGTATGAACTGTGTGTGGCCAAAGAGTTGATTTTTTAAACTCGTTTCCCTTGCTTTTCCTTCACTTCCCAGCCTTTCATTAACCTAATAAACCTCTTTAGTAGGCCAAAAATTGTCAAACTGAAATCATAAAACTGCAGTACACATTCCATTAATTAATGTATAACGTGGCACAATATATATAATTTAAATAAGTAAAATAGTTTTTTCTATCCTTACACTTTGTCAATTTCGTATTTGTTGTCCCTCTTTATTTAATTTCACTCATGTTGTCCCTCAACTAACAATTTACCGGGTCACATTGTCCATTTTACCCACTATAGTAGGTCGATTGTTGTGGTGCTGACACATGTCAATGGGGCCTGCAGGCTGCAATCTTTTTAATCTTTCTTTCATTTTTTTTTCCCTAATTTGATTTCTAAAACTCCTTTTTAATAAATTGGTTTATAATAATAATAAATAAATAAATCATAAAAAATGTCATTTTTATTTTCTTGTCTTTTATTTTTAACATTCTGCCCGTTTTCTAACTATTTTTCTTTTTTTAAAATTTAATTTCTAAAATCCTATTAAATTAAAAAAATCGGTGTTTAAATATTTATTTGAAAAAAAAGAGTGTAGGGCCTACTCACAAAACAAGCAACCTAGGGGGTAACATGTTAAAACGACATCGTGTTTTTCTTTTAATTACAATATGCCCGTATAATTAGCCCTAGTTCTCATCTTTTCAAGACAACACAATTGTATAATACAAATAGAGTAGTCGCCGCCGCCTTTATTGCTTGGCCGCTGTTGCAACAATCTTCTCCATCCCGAAGTAGACGCGATCCACCATGAAATTGTCGCCTTCACTGATCCAGCCGCGTGCTCAAGGCGACTAACAACAAAGAAGGTCGCCTCCTCCACTGCAACCCATCACGAAAGGTTTTGCAATCGGGGCTGCAGAAGTTCGAGAATTGGGTTTTGGGCATTAGCCTTACCACCGGAAGGGGATGTCGGGCATGGCAGAGTTGTTCAAGCTCGCGGACTCGGGCCAGACGCCGATTATGACATTGGGGGTGGGGGGGGGGGGGGGGGGGGGGGGGGGGGGGGGGGGGGGGGGGGGGGGGGGGGGGGGGGGGGGGGGGGGGGGGGGCGCTGCTCTAGTCAATGTCGATAGGGTGGTAGGGATTTGTCTTCCCTTATAGTTGGTAATTGATTGGATGATCTGCGGTTATTAGGTCAGATTTGTGTATGACAAGTTTATTCACTGATTTTGGTGGTCACGAGAGGGAGGGCCTTACAAGAAGGATTGAGAGGTAGGTATAGGGAGGCAGGATGAGTATAACGAGGAAGGGGGAAGAGGGGTGGTTCGGGAATGGCTAAGGGGGTGGTAGGACGGCGGTCATGGTTTGGGGGATTGTGGAGGGTTGGGGATTTGACGGTGGTGGTTGAGTAGTTGTTTAGCTTTCAGGTTAAAAAGTTTTTCCTGTTGTGGTGCAGATCCATGGGGAAGAAGATCGGGGCTAGGGCTGGGGCTGGCGGTGGAGGGCGAGGTCAAGTTCTTCGGGCTTGTTTATCCTGTTAGACTGACTAATTGGTTGATTTTTTTAAACATGATTAATTAGTTTATTTTATATTGCAATTATTTATATTATGAATTTTTATTAATCGATTGGTTAGGTGATAGTTTGTGATTTAATCGCAATTAATGTTTATTTGAAAAAAAATAGCAATTAGTATTTGTGTGTAGGTCCCACCACCATCAACTGTATTTAAAAAAGCGTAATTTGTGTTTTTTCATAAAAGCTATTTTTAAAAATAACATTGGGTAAAAAAAGAAGAAAAGGATAAAAAAAATGGGAAGTCCAAAGGGCCCATGTAACACGTGTCAGCACCACGACAATCGACCTGCTGTAGTGGGTAAAATGGACAATGTGGCCCGGTAAATTGTAAGTTGAGGGACAACATGAGTGAATTTAAATAAAGAAGGACAACAAATACGAAATTGACAAAGTGTAAGGATAGAAAAACTATTTACTCTAATTTAAATTATACAGAACCATTTGCATCAGCAAAAATAATTAACATTATCACCGAAGAAAGCGTCATTCTAAACATAAGAAGGCATCTTAAAATAAGGCCAACAAAAATAAAAACTCAAGAAAAATAGGAAGTCACCGCAGATTCTGTACACTTGGGTTTCTGAAGGTGAACAGTGAACTGCGTTGGCCAGCCTTGGAATGATTTCTTTTTTCTTTTTAATAAAATTCAAAGTGGTTACTTCAGTGTTCTATAAAACAACTATACACAGTTGTTACCAAAAAAAATACAACTATACACAGCATATACACCACAAAGAAAATGTTAACTAACAGTTGCTCAGCATTTCATAAATTTTAGTTATAATATAACGTGTACATGCATGGGATCAAAAGGTTAGGCTCATTACTTATTCATCACCCTTATCTTTATTTGTTCTTCCTTATTAGTTAATTAATCTGATAGATGTGTCTCCTTAATTGCCATGAAAGCAATATGGTTTGGTTATAGTCAATTTTTTGAATTGAGTAAATTGTACATCATAACAATAGTCAACATATTGCCATGCCAAAGGGAAAAGATCAATAATGTTGAATTTCAATTCTCAAAAAAAAAAATAATGCTGAATTTCTCTCTTTATTTTCTTTTGTTGGTGAAACTGTGAAACAAAAATATCTACACATTTGTGTTTTCTCCCAAAAAACAAAAGAAGAAAATTTCGCATTGAACCCCTCTCATCCAATATATATGTGTTTACCCTTTCTATTCAAGAAAGACTCCTCCATTTATTTCATAAAGTACTGTTGAAACCGAATATATAAGCTATATACAGTATTACTTAGTTAATAAATTTTCTATTAACGCATCTGGGGAGACTCTTTAGTTTTTTTGGGAAATAAGCAGACTTTGATGATTAATCATCTGAGCTCTTGGTAACATGTTGGACTTATTCATACCAGAATCGAAGAATAGGAATGATAGACAGCAAAAGAAATAACAATTAGGTCCCCAAGTTTCTAGGCACTTGTTAGAGAAACCAACGTAACTGTAAGAAACCTTGTGAAACAGATGCCAATTATACTATGGAAATTAACCCCATATATTTGCTACATGGCGTGATTTGTTTCAAACATAATCGCAAGGAAACTAAAAGAATAACAACAGATGCGATTCGTGTCAAATGTTAACTCTACACGACGATTAAAAAAAATCTTACTAATACTAATATTTCTCAGACTTCTTACCGAGACGATCGTAACGAAGCTCTAAGAAGTATACGGACAGCTGTCACTTCAACTTTTCCTACGGTTTCCTTACGGCCAACTTACTATACTTCTTACGGTAAAACCGTAACTAAGCTGTAAGAAATATAAGGACAGCTGTCACTTTGATATTTTTTACGGTTTCATAATGGTTACCTCTACGCGGCGTTAAAAGTTACTCCCTCCGTCCTTTTTTATAAGGCGTTTTAGACTTATGCACGCCCCTCAAGAAATCCATATTAAGTTTAAACTCACTTCACTTGTGTCACTTTTACCCCTCAAATTTTATAAAAAAATTGTCATTAGCCATATTTAAATTTGCTTTTGCCCGCCAAACCTTTTGATCAAAATCAGCAAGGGCCAATAATAAGCGCCAAACTTTAAATGATGGTATCTGAAGAGTTTATTTAAGTAAGATTGAAAATTTTTCCTTTCACTTTATTAAAACTTCTGTACTTAAGATACTCACAAACTCACATTTCTAATACTCCATGGCAGAAAGAGAAGAGGAATTTTTATTTGACTTAAACATTGAACCGCTAGAGGAGGAATTGGATGCAGATCAAAATACCTCACCAGAAGGCACAATCCCTATCCATCTCCCTGGTATGTTTTGAAATTTATGCTTTTATCTTTATTTTCAGCAAAACATCTTCCCCAGGCTAGCCTTGCTACATTTAGCCAACTATATATACTTCAGTCTTCCGCTCATGTCCAAAATATTCCTGTACTAA
>JAKUCV010005689.1:5310-29528 GCA_028386065.3 Turnera subulata | reverse complement strand
AAAGTTAAAAGGATAACCATAAAGCTCATACACAAACGGAAAAGGACGCATACATTTAACGATTCGGAACGACGTTGACACGGAAACTGTTTGGATCGTTGTTGACGTTGACCGTGACCCTATCGCTCCAAGAGAACCACATGCCGCCTCTGTCTCGCTGGCCAGGAATCTCGAACCGGTTAGCTTGAGGGAATCGGAGTGGAATTAGACCGTGATCGTCTCGTGGTTGCCACTGCATCTCCGTCAGAAGAACCATGTTCGGTTTATACTGGTTCTTCAAGTCCCTCAGGGTGCGTGAGAACTCTTGTGCACGTCTTGCCACTCCTCTGCAGTTCCACACCAGTAGCCGTACCTTTGGCCAGGTTTGAGTGTTTGTTGCTCTTAATGCTTTTAATAATTTACTCATCACCGCTCTCTCTTTTATACTCTTATGGGGAGCGTGATTACCGTTTTTGATTTTCAAGATTTTACCGTTGCTTTCATTTATTGCTTTGATACTTCACGCGTTTTTTCGGACCCATGTCAGAGTTTTTCAGTCTTTTTCCATCACATGATTTCTTTCGCTCTGGCTAGATGGATGGGGAGCGCGATTACCGTTGCCGTTTTGTTGCCGTTGCTTTCATTTATGAGACGAGACAGACGTTTTGGCTCATGCGGAATTTTTGAACAAGTGGGTAACGTGTCTTTCGAGGGACCGTTGAGGCTAGACTCTTTTTCTATGGTAAAGCAGACCTCTCTCGATCTTCTAGGATTTGCTTTTAGAAAATTTTGCCATAGAATGAATTATTGCTTCGGTGATAGGAAGAGTTGAATTCTTTTCACAAAACACCAAACCGTTTACGATCTTCAAGATCTTACTTTTTGAAAATTTTGCCACCGATTTAATTCTCAAACACTTTGGACGTTTTCGCGCTAGGTGGAGTATTGCTTACTGAGAGATGTGACATTAACCCATTAGCCACTCCCACAAAACCATCATTCTCTGCATATTTCACATAGGAACATATAACCACCATTCTCTGCATATTTCACATAGCAAGTTATGGCTGACGACATGGAAGCAACCATTCACGGCCTGTGTGAGCAAATTAGGATTGAGGCCGAGCACGGAAAAGCCATGGAAGCAATGTGCCGGCAACTTGTGGAACAAAATGAGCGGCTGGTTGAGATGATCCGGAACCGAGACCGGCTGCTAGATCGGTGGGAGGAGGCCTTTAAGAGGGTCCGTGACAGCTGGGTTGCAGCGGCCACCGAGAGCAATGATATGGCCCGAGAGAACAACCGCCTGAAGCGGGAGCTGAATCTGAAGAAGCCTAGGCGGGCTGATTAGGATTGTTGTTTATTGTTTTCAACGCATCCTTGTATGTTCCCCCTTGTGTTGAATGGAGTGTTTTATAACACAATTGCGCTATCTCTTTTCGTAAATACAAGTCTCTTATCTTTTATTTGTTTCTGATTCATTATAGTAACACTTAGTATTGAAATGGCTTCGTTGCAGGGGAAGAAGTCCATATAGACAACCACATTTTATGTAATTTTTCATGTTCATATTTATTGGAAAAAACAATTGATTAAAAATATTTAAACAGCATTATTGGGCAACACTTTAGTCCAATGACTTGTTTAATTTCTGTTTTAAGTACTCATAATGTATTTGTTTTTGATTCATTATTAACATGGCTTTGTTGCAGAGGAAGAAGTCCTTATAGACTTAAACATGGAGCCGCCAACAGAAGTATTGGGATCAGATTTTATTAATGGTACAATTGTCATTTACAATTATGTAATTTTTCATGTTCATTTATGTAATATTACACATATTTATCCATTTAATTTTGTACATGTTTTTTTTATAGGTGGAAACCATCATCAAGTAAAGCATCGTAATTATTTGAGTAATGACAAACGTGCAGCCATTCATAGTATGCTACTACAACAAAGTTGCAATGGAAAGTTGGGAAAAGGGGTGACAAACATAGTGGCATCAACATTTTCTACAAATATTCGAAGCGTTCAACGCATTTGGCAAAAAATAAAGGCTGATGGCATACATGCTGATACGTCTAACCAAAAGACCAAAAACTGTGGGCGTAAGAGAATCGAACTCGATGTGAACGCTTTTCGTTCGATACCTTTACATCAACGGACAACAATTCGATCTTTGGCATCTCCTTTACACATGAGTAAAACAACATTGTGGAAGCGTCTCAAGGCAAAAGAAATTCGACGGCATTCAAATGCTATAAAGCCCTTTTTGAAGGATGAAAATAAGAGATCTCGATTGCAATTTTGCATATCAATGCTTGAGAAAGATAGCATACCACATGATCCTACTTTTCACACCATGCAGAATATCGTCCATATTGATGAGAAGTGGTTTTACATGACAAAGAAATCAGAGAAATATTATTTGTTACCTGATGAAGAAGATCCGCTTCGCACATGCAAGAGCAAGAATTTTATTTGCAAAGTTATGTTTTTGGTTGCAATAGCCCGCCCAAGGTTTGATCATTTTGGGAATGAAATTTTTTCTGGAAAAATTGGAGTATTTCCATTCATCACACATGAGCCAGCTAGACGAACAAGTGTTAATCGAGTTGCAGGTATTTTCTATATTCTAAAAAGTATACACAATAGCAATTTTGCTGTTTAATATTTTCACCAATTTAATAATTTTTTTTTTAAACTGCAGGTACGATGGAAACAAAACCAATAACTTCGGTGACTAGAGAGCTTATGAAGTCATACTTAATTGGAAAGGTTATACCTGCTATCAAAGCAAAATGGCCTCGAGAGGATTGCGGATCTCCAATATTTATTCAGCAAGACAATGCAAGAACTCATATTGATAAAGATGATATTGATTTTTGCCAGGCAGCTACTGCAGATGGATTTGACATTCATTTGATATGTCAACCCCCTAATTCTCCAGATTTAAATGTTTTGGATCTTGGATTTTTTAGTGCTATACAGTCTTTACAGTATAAGGAGGCGCCAAAATCCGTTGATGAGCTTGTTGCTGCGGTTATGAAGGCGTACGAAGATTTTCCAGCGGTAAAGTCCAATCATATATTTTTGACATTGCAACTATGCATGATCGAGACTATGCGAGGAGCAGGTTCAAATAAATATAAAATCCCACATATCAACAAAGCAAAGTTAGAAATGGCTCAACAACTTCCAATTCAATTAAAATGCGATAATGTATTAGTACAACAAGTTTTAAATCAGTTGAACTGTATTGTTTAAATTATTCCTATCGTGACTGGGATGTAGTCATTACATTTTCCTTCTAATGATATTCTTAGATCTATTATCATAAAAAAAATTTCAATAGTAGACTTATTACTCTTATTCTCAATCTCTCTGCTCCCCTCTCTCTATCTTTCTCTAACTCTCTTACACACACAAATGCAGACTGTAAAGAGGGGTTTAGTGAATCTCAAGAGTTTTTCTTTTATGTGAATCTCATAGTTGGGAGAAGTGGTATATGCTCTTTTGTTTTTCCATATGCTGGTGGATCAATCAAATTTTTGAGGGATATGAGCCGTAGATAAGCATAACATGCTTTTTATCCTTTCTATATCAAAAAAAGAAGAGCAGCATAGTTTTTTGAAGAAAAATCCAATAATAATGCCGCGAGCAATGTCACCAATTAGGGCATGAGGAGACACGATGGGGTCATATATAAAGGCGAGAGTGTAGCCTTTGGTCCAATGCGAGTGGGGTTTTCATACTATTCTCATGGAGGAGGAAAAAAAGTGATGGGGTTCATTTGTTTTGTGTAGGGGATAGAACGTGGGTGTCCATTGCAATTTTTATAAATCGGTCATAGTCACTATGCTCAAGACAAAAGTCCCAAAAGTCTTCATGACAAAAGTCTGGACCACAAACCATGACTGCAACCCAACACTAAAAAGGAGGAGAGGGTAAATAAGGAAAGTATAGCAAAAATTATTTAAAAATTGTCCAAACGACTTATAAAGGAGGACAAACTCACACACCCAAAACGCCTTATAAAAAATGACGGAGGGAGTAATACAATATTTCTTGGAATTCTTAGGGAGAAAGCCGTAACTAAGCTGTCACTTACTTTTTCCTACGGTTTCCTTACGGCCAGCTTACTATATTTCTTACACTTCTTACGGAAGAACCGTAACTAACCTGTAAGAAATATAAGAACAACTGTCACCATGATATTTTTTACGGTTTCCTAACGGTTACTTCTACGCGGTGTTAAAAGCTAATTCAATGTTTCTTGGAATTCTAAGGGAGGAAACCGTAACTAAGCTGCAAGACATATACGGATAGCTTTCACCTTCATATTTCCTACGGTTCCCTTACGGCTATTCTATGCGGCGTTACTTGTTTTCTACAGTTCTTACGAAACATACCGTAACGAAGATGTAAGAAATATGCGGACCCCTGTCACTTTAACTTTTCCAAGGGTTTCCTTACGGTCTTTGATCGTAAGAAAATTTATTATGTAGAAAGACCCAGTAAGAGCATGTTCGATAACAAAGTCGAAAGGAACCGTAAGACAAGAAACGAAAGCAATTAGAATTAGAATTTTCTTAGGGGGTAATCGTCAGAAAATCTATTATTTAATTTGGACAGCTGTCAGTTACACTTTTGGTACGGCTTCCTTACGGTACTCGTCGTTACAAAAGTTAAAGAATAAAAATTTTCTGGAATTTTTTTGAAACAATTTTAAGCCTAATCGGCAACAAAATTGTTTGGCAATTCTTTGGGAAGCCCGATAAAGACTCTGTAAGAATGGAATTATGTCGGTGAGACTTTGCTTCCAGGTTCAGTTTCTGCTTATCCAGGATTATATATATGTTTGGCCTAAATAACAGATTATTATGGATTGAATTATTTTCTTTCAAAGATATTTTACCAACAATGAATGAGAGTTGACAATAATTTGAAATTCTGATGTGGATTGTGATAATCTATGCGATTCTTGAGCCAAATTTCTTGTAAGCTACTTTAATATATATTATAAATGGGGGGCAGCTATTCCCTGCAAAAAGCTCACAATCAGTGAGCTTGATTACAATAGTAAACGTGTGTTGGTGCACTTTCTTTTGAGAGCTACGTTAGACACTAAATTAACTCTCAGTTTGCAACGAAATTTACTATGAAACTAGCTGGCTAGTGAGGGTGAATTCAAAATTTACTGTAAAATAAATATGCAGTATTGGCGAGCCCTACGAAAGGAAAGGAAGTTTCAAACCAAAAAAAAAAAAAAGGAAAGGAAGTTTTTCGCTGGAAGTAGAAAAATCAGTGGAAGAAGAAGTGAAATGAAAAGGAATAATTGAAATTTAATTAATGATAATTCACTCAATTAAATACACCCATTTGAAGCAATCTACAATGTACAGAAAACGTTTCTTTGCTAGCTAATCTTCACTAATTACAAACAATTTTCTGGTAGGACACGGCCTAGTGATTTTCCATCAGCATTGGAACATGATGATTGTGCTTCTTGATCCAAAAACGTCAGATTTACATCCTGCAATTTTATATCTTTGCATGGATTTGTGCTGCTACAATCAAATTTAAGGGCTATTTGTGTGGCTGATGATCCTCGAATTCCTTGGTACAGTACATCGCTAACTTGTATGCCAGATTCCTACATATAACCACAACAACATGGAATTGCAAAAGTCACATAAGAGTAACTAGAAAAGTAACTTCCAAAAGCTACGTCCATTTGCTGCAAAAAGGAATCTTTTCACAGGATATATATAATTAAGTTACCTGGTTAGGACAGTTCAAGCTGTGAGGACAATAATGCTGGTCGATGACAATAGGATTCTGCACATTTCTCATAAGGGCACCCACGAATTGAACACCTTGGACAAATCCATTGCTTGGTCTTGCCCAAGACTTGATCCTAAATCCATTTGTGGTATCTGCAAAAATTGTTCTTTTCACTGTTACATTTCGGACTCCTGGCTCTTCCACATCCTTTCCTAAACTTCCAATGCTGCAAATACCATCCCAAGAAGCAATATCATTTAGAAAACTCTCCTAATTAAGAGGCAAGCATGCATAGGTTAATTTTGAGTAACTCACCTAATGCCATGGCCAGGACCACACCTGACCCCTTCAATCCACAGGTTCTCCGAGCCAGGGCCGATAGAGATGCAATCATCTCCGGTTTGGATAGTAGAATTCATTACAGTAACGCTTTTGGATAACTGGATGTGAATGCCATCAGTGTTGGGGCTGTCTCCAGCAGCTAGCACTCTTACTCTTTGAACTATCACGTTTTCGCAGCCATTGATTGCAATGTGGAACATCTGTGCGTTTAATGACAGCAAACCATTGATGCTTATGTTGTTTGAGTTGGTAAACCTCAGTGTCTGCATTGCAAAACAAGTCAACAACAACTTTTGTTAGTTTTCTACACAAAGTCAATGAAATGGTATATATGTTACTTGAAATGAAGAAATGTATATATAGTACCGTAGCTCCAGTAGGGCAGTTGTAATTTCCTGCAGCTTTACATGCCCACAAGGCTGTTCCTTTAGCATCAAGTGCGCCGCCAATAATGGAGACCCCGCTAACTTTGTTGAAATTGATCCAATTCTCGGATTTAGCAAGTACCATATAATCCAATGGAGCCACTAGGGTGCCATCAATCCTGATAGTAATCGCTGGACTCTTACATTTATCACCTTGGAATACCAAGGGGCTTAGCAGATACCTTCCTTTAGGTATGTATATCATTGTCGAATACGCGGAGGCACACGCAGCAGTCCATGCATCAAGGAAGGCTTTTGTGGAATCTGTTATCCCGTTTGGTTTGGCTCCATAGTTTAGCACGTTAATACTTGGTCTTGCAGATGAAGTGCTGAAGATGCATAGTTGTAAGAGAATGAAGTAGTGTAGTGTGTAACTATGGAAGAAAAACTTTGCCATTCTAGCTTTTTGTGATAAGAAATAGAGTACTAATACTATCACACAAAGATTTGTTTCCTAATACTAGGTGGTAATTATATTATATTGAAACTGCTTCAAGCTCAAAAACTGAGTTGACTGCAGAAAGTTGAGGTGGGTTAGGGTATTTATACTAGATTAAGGGGGTATCATGCACAAGTTACTTGAGAGGTTGTTTAGGATAAAGAGGAAATATTAGTGTGGGTTGCAAGGGAACTAAATTGGAAAACAAAAATCCAAAGGAAGCTGCGCCGGGAAAAAACATGTACATTGCTTTCTTAACAGTGCAATTAACGCGCGTGAAACTGCCGATCCTTCTGCATGACTGGCGATGACTGACATATATTCTCTCCTTCTGGAGGATAGAAAATTAGTCTGTGAATTCTTAAATATTTTGCTTCTTTATTCTGTAGTACTGCTATTATTTATCTTAACATAAATATGTTGACAAAATTACAGGAAATGCTGAAGGAAGAAGTTGAAGTATCTGACTAAATCAATAACTCGCAATTTCTGGTAATTGATTATTTGTTTTAATTAAGGAAGCCCATTTAACATTCTTTCACCAGTTTGATCAGTAAGATCTATATTTGATATATCCAGAAAATAATTGGAATTATGTTTCAATCATTTAGCAAAGCCAATCGCATGACCAGTTAGAGCACCAAGAGATATGGTGAATTCTAACTTGCATGCCTGTAATTCATCTGTCAATGTCATTCAATAGAATATCGTTTCTATCAAAAGAAAGGAAGCATTCAAAACTAGAAAAGAAAGAAAAAAAGTAAAAGAAAGAAATGATGAACTGCATGTATAATCTTATGCAGCACTGGACTACTTCTGTTGAAACATTTTTTTTCATTTATTACTTGACATTTATCTTACCCAAAAAAAAGAACCTTCCAGCTGAAAAAGAATAAAGGTTGTTTTGCTTGATAAATACTCGATTCATGACAGGGCTTGTTGCTTTCCCACGCACACACGCGCCTTCAATGCTAAGTATTCAAACCATTTTATCTTTCTTTTCTCCTAAAATGGCTGCTGTATATTGGGTCGTCGCACTTTATTCTATTTTTCTCTATTCTTTTTGTTGGGCAGGGGAGTTTAGCACTACAACCAGTGTACGTTTCAAGAATCTGTGTATGTAACCCCATAAAAAATAATGTTCTAAATACCAACTAAACGGATATGTATTCTTTATCTTGACCTGCAAGCAGAGTGCATCGCAGACCATGCCATGCGTAACACAAAATCCGTACTCCGTACAAGATTTTTTTAATAATTCCGTACAAGAATTTATACATCCTAAATAAACTCCCTTTTTTTTGGTTGGACATGATTCCGAATATACTTTGGAATAACTTTAAAATGGGGATTTCTATAGCTTCTGCAGTTTTCCGGTACATTCAATCTGAATCTGAATGTGCGTATATACTAATTTTGTTACAAACAGTAGTAGCTCCTGATAACTTTATTAGTCGATGCTAGTATATGTCAAAACAAAAGAAAACTTATAACCAAACTTCTGGTCATAACAGGAGGGGCATATCTGATAATATGTATTGATCCCTGCATATAAAAATCTCTATCACATGTTTGCTCCTTTGGAGATAAGAATCTCCCCGTATGACACCTTCTGTTCAACTTTTAGGTCATCAAGAGTAGCGAGAACTGCGGACAAGCAAGCAAATCATTCATCTCAATTCTCTTTATTGTTTGGTCAGGATTCATCATTTCAATTTTAATGTTAGGAGTATTTGTTATTTAAAAGAAAATCAATTCTGTAATTGATAGAGGAAAGAACGTGATATGCGGGGCATACCACAGATTTGATAAAAGAGAAGAGCTGCTCCTTTGTTGTTCATTCCAGCAGCTAAACTGTCCAGCGATTCTACTTGAGTGGCTCCTGGCGTTTCAAAGTGTTGTTTCATCTGCCTGTGAGCCGCATTTTTCATTCCATATTATGTGTCAATGGATCATGTAATATTAGAATAACTAAGAAGTTTAAGAACAATGTCACAAAGGTCTATACATTCTGATCGAATCAGTCATCTTGTCAACAGGCTTAGTGATTGATTGACGTTGGGTTTGTGTAGGCCCTGTCTCCAACAAAAGTTCTGCATAAATGAAAAGAAAATTGAGCAAGGAAACTAGGTCCTCTGGTTGGATAGGTTATGATTTCGATGGCTAAAGCTTCCTAGGACAAGGAGGTGGATTTCTTTCCCAAATACCTTCTTGATCTGGAGATGCCTCGTTCTCATTCAGCCTTGATAACTTGAAATTCGTATCAGGATCAGCCAAGAATGAACTCTCTTCTAACACAGTCTCAAGGCCGCCACTGCTGCTTCTAATTGATGAGTAAGGCCTTTTCTTGTTAGCTCTGTCAAAGACAAGACACCCGATTCTTTTCCAATTAAAGTATGTAATACAACTAAGCCAAATTGAAGTCAAAAAGTGGAAACATTTATTCCACATAATTGCATCTTTCTCATAGATTTTTGGGGAATGATTTTCCACCGACCTTCCAATAGGAATATCGAGTCCTGATTCTGAGCCTGGGACTCTTAGTTTGTCTCCTGTTAATTTGCATGATACAAGAAATTTAAGTATGGCGTATAAACATCTAATTATTTAAGTGTCCGCCAGAAATATTGAAACACAAAAGTAGGAAACAGAGATGCAGCATACCAGAACTTGTAGGTGTTACCAGATTGGCTCCAGGCATCCCCGTGCCACCTTTCGAAAGGTTAGCTGTTAATTCTTCCAGAACTCTTGATGGTACCTCATCATTGACGACTTCTGTCCGTTGCTTCTCGAATGAAGCATCTTTTTCCTGAGAGCCTACTACCTCTTCAAAGGTCTTTACAGAGCCAACCTCTTCAAAGTTCTTTACAAAGCCACCAGTCAGGGGGATACTGGTTTCGCTATCGTAAAAAGACATGGCAGATTTATGGTGAAATGACTTACATATCCCATAAAATCTTGATCATGTACTCTTTCTGGGGGTGATGACGATGATGGCTCAGGGGGAAGGGGTTGAGATGCCCTCACTGTGAAGCAAATGCTGCACATATTACTAATCCATTTTCTTTTTGGACAAAATTAGGAGGACTGTGTAAATACTAACCCGAGGGTAAGTCATGTGGAGGTTGAGAACTTTTTTCCCAAAGCTGTAAAAGAGGTTGAGGGTAATAGATCTCTCCATTTGGACAAAAACCGTCAATGAGAACAGCAGGTGGCAGCTCCATGAGATTAGATATCTTCACCGTAGACAAGATATCCCTATGTCTCTGAATAACATGTAGTGTATTGTAGTATCGGATGTAAGAATCTGGTTCCTTACTTATAGAACATCATTGTAACTATTCGTTCCAATTTTAAGCAAGCAAGCAGACATGCTACTCTTGCAAACCGCTGAAAACATCTGTTGGTAAGAATCGGTTTATGGTTTATTGGTGAGCATAATTTTCCAGGATTAGTAAGTGTGAAACAATTTACAGTATCAAAAGACAATTTGGCAATCCAAACACATCCAGATATGTGCAATGGAGAATAAAAGTGCTTTTCGATTCACTAATTGTAAGTAAAAACGATTGCACCAATTGCAAGCCACTGAAAGCATCTGTTGGTCAAAACCTTTTCATTCTTTGATGTGCAAAACTTTTCAATGATAAAAAATGTTTTAAAAATTTTGGCAATATCAAATGACAATTAGTTTCTTAAACAATCCAAAATCTACTCATGTGCAAGAACGTAAATAAAAACTCCTTTACTCACAAGTTTAGCTACTGAATTCAATAGGGCCATTGGAAATTGAGGACAAACCTTTCTCGTTTTCCCTCTTCTGGGGACAATATCAGAAGTATTTTGGAGCCAGGACTGGTATATATGAGCAGGAATGATGGTCTGTTCATAATCCAGTATGGCTTCTGATTGTCTTCTTCTTTTTCTGTTCCCTTCTCCTTGTCTGTTCACTTCGTGCTTGATCTACAAATTCCAATTTCTTAAGCTCATAATATTTCCAATATCTAAGAGTTTCAAATCATTAATATGTAATTGCTATGTCTGAATCATTTACCTCCCCATTTGCATTGCTTCGCTCTGATGGTTTCTCTTCAGGATGCTGGCCTGGGATTTCCTCAGCTGCAATGGAACTTGGATGTTAGTATGTACTCCCAGCTGGATAACTCCTTCGATGAAATGCCTATTTTAAGTTCTAAATATCAAGACTAAAAGCCATGATGGCTCTACCATTAACAAGGGGAAATTAGCATTTCTCTGGGTTAAATAAATGCCCAAACCATGTTAGTTAAACAGTTTAACCATAACCAGCAGAGATTGGGATGGAAAGAGGGCCCAAAGGCCAAATGCTCTGCTTCTAGGAAAATATGTCGAACTATAGACATTACACAGGAAGCCCATCTAAACAAGGAAACTCTTCATAACGGAGAGTTAACTGCAATAAGACAACAAAACATACTGCTTCATGGAGAAGAATCTTCTTGTTGGGAAATGGTTCTCTGCATGAAGTTTTTATTCCTACTTCAATGCAAGAAATTACTTCTGAAGAGTAGTCACTCAATAGAAGTTTGTTCTTTTATCCACCACATATGTTTTCTAAAAATATGCGACACAAGCAACCAGATGCTTATGTTATTTTGCTATCCAATTCTTGCCGTTAAGATTTAGGCATGATTGCATCTCAGTCTTATGAAGAAAGTTGTTGGCTAATCTAACACATAAGAAAGCAACCTTTACATGCAGAAAAAGATGAATGGCTCAGTAGTGGGAAGAAATCTGTTATGACCGATTCATCTCCTACCAAGCTTAGAGACCCAAGAGAAAGGGATATATGCGGCTGAACATTTGGTTGGAAATGTTAAAAGGAATATCAAAAGACACAAAGAGAATTAGGTTGAAAAACTGAAAGGATTGCATAACAGCTACTCCCAAGCCGCTCTATACAACAAAGAAAAACATCAGAAGAGAATTATTTGAGTTGTATGCAGTTTCTTGATGATAAGGATAATGTTGTATAGTGATCATCTTTAGCAGTTAGATTAGAAACCTCATGATGATGAGGATAAGTAACCTTGAGATAGGGATAGGAAGTGTAATTAATTCTAATCCTAACACCTATACTCTGTACTATAAGTATACCATTAATGCAATAAAAGATCTATGCGCTTCAGCTGCAATCACACTTGATGCTACCTCTTGGAGGTTCAACTTGAGGAGGTGGAGATGGTATTGAATTAGTTGGGTTCCCTGCATTCTCTCCCAAAGTGAAGTTTGGCTGCGTCTGCTCATCCCCTTCGATGCCATCAAATCTGATTCACCGCCCACAAAGACTAACGTGTGATAACATACAAAAGAAAACAGGGGAAAATGTAGAGGTAAAACCTCTAAACTCATAAACTGACAGCTCAGTTCAAATGTTTGCACCAAACAAATCATACCAAGCAAACTAAGCCCCAAAATGAGAAGCCAAAGCCAAGGGAATATTGCACGATTTCCAGTTTACCTTTCATAACGACTGTATGCGTGAGGGTTAACCTGACATGAATCAAAACGTTCCAACAGAGTGATGTCCTCCGCATCAGCTGAAAGAGAAACACGGCTTTAGCTCAAGGGAAAAATATTGCCAGTTTAGATGTCTGGTATCGTAAACTGGAAAAAAAAAAAAAAAAGATATCAGGAGTAGAAGAAAACCTTGATGAAATGGAGGGCAGTCTTCTTCCCTCCAGGTATCATCATTAATATAGGAATCGTCCACAGTGTCAAGTCGCTGCACGTAGAGGTAGTTATGCATAGATTAGCTTCATGAGGCAAGTGCAGAATATTTGTGAAGGCACAACTTTCATGTGAGCAATGAAGGCTTATATGTCACTGTTTTTCTCAAGCATCTACAACTAGTTTTTTTTTTCGTGGAATGGTCATATAAATACACACGAAATCATCACAAACTGAAGGTCAGCAGCAATGACATAAAGAGATGATTACGACCTTGGAAAATAAAGGCCAGTAAATATACCTCAATTAATTAACCTGTGGTCACACGATAGACAAAAGAGTTTGTATGTATATATATGGTCACCAAAGTAGGTGCTACAAGGCAAGGTCTAAAAGGTAAAATGCCAACGTTAATCAAAACCACCAGTACCACAGTTAAAGCAAAGCAAAATCCCCTTATATCCTTTTAATTGTGTTCATCGCTTATCATCCAGAGGCTAAAACCAACCAGAATCGAAAAGATCTCTAACAATAAGTGCTCACCAAAGCAAAATAGGCGGTTTGTTGAAAACCCACACCGGTGGTCGCTTCGGAGAAATTAATTGACTGCTGGATGGCTCCGGCATCCGTTGTCTCATGGTTGATCTCCGCCAAAGTCACCTTCTCCTTCCTGCAATCATGGATTTTAAACAAATTAACAAAAACCCCTTGAGATTTTACCCAACATTACACAGATACAGTAGCCATTTGCGAGACTGTGCTAAATTGCGCCGGGAACTGGGCTAAAATACGCTGATTTTGAAAAAAAAAAATGAGGACCGACCTAGCTTGCAATTTTCCCTTTGGAAGTACGGTGGGGTCTGAGGCCAATTTCAGTTTCCAGGCTTCGTTTAATTCAACCTGATCGAGCAGTCAATAGACCAAAATAAAGAAGCAAAAACATGAGAAAATCTCATGGGAAAACAATATAAAAGCAAAAGCTAGCTAGCTAGCAAATAGGCTTTGCTATTTCTTTTTCTTTTGACAAAAAAGAAAACGCAACGAGAAGAAGAGTTTAATTAAAAAGGACAGATGCAGGGGAGACCTGTAAACGTTTAGCATCATCTGCAAATTTAAAAACCAGAGGGCATAAAAATGCATTAGAAAATCGTAAGCCGGCACATAATTTAAAACTAATATGATATTACTAAAAACTAAATTAAATTAGTGGAGAAGTTAATGCTAGAAAGGAATAGAAGGTGTAAAGAGGTCGTCACCCAAAAGTAGCTTCACTTTTCTCTCATAGACTATAACAACACCACCTGAAAAAACAAATGGGAAAGCACTGAAAAAGATCAACGACCGGTGTCGTTTAAAGGAGAAACTACTGAGTCGGAGAAGAAAAAAGGGAAAGCAGGCAGAGCAGTGATGGGGAGAGAGAGAGAGAGTATTTGAAGTTACAGAGAGAGTACCCATTAGAATTCCAGAAAGCCGAAGAGACATGGGGACGGAAGGGTTCAAAATCTCTTCGCTGTTTCAAAATATATAAAACAGATATGAACAAAAAAGGAAATGTAGCACTTAGAATAGAATAGAATAGAAGGAGAGCAGTTAACGTAACCAGATATGGATGAGGTGGAGCTTGTTGAGCTTCCTCCGGTTGAGTTTCGCGTGCAGAGTCGCCGCCATCCTTCATATAATTCAATAAAATCAATCCGTTTAACAAAACAGAGATGTAGTAGCTAGTAGATAAGGAAATTAGCAAGCAAGAAAATGAAAGTAATGTATAAGCTAGCTGCAACTCCTTATATGAACCAAACACAGGAGCAACCAAAAAAATGGAAACTAAGAGAATAAGAAGCATTAACTAATAGTGTGATACATATCAAGTAAAAAAAGAAAGCGAAAGGAAGGAGCTAGGGAAAGGGAGGTAACCAGATCTGGCCTAGTGGCGCTTTGCGTGCCAGAAGCTGCCGAGAGTAGAACATTTTTCTAAGTCGTAGCTGTTAATAACTACCAGATAAGTACTACCTTCTACTACTACTACTGGAGTGGACAAAAAGAGAACTGGGGAGGAAGAATGCTTATACGTTAATGGCGATTTCTTTTGTGTGTTTTTGAAAGGAGAAGGAGAGGGCCGGGGTGAGGAGAGGTGATCACATTCGAAAAGAGAGAGAGAGAGCGAGAGACGAAAGTGTAGTGTGCGTTGGTAGTGTGTATTTTGATTCGCTTTTTTTTTTTTTTTCTTTTGAAACGGGATTGTTATTTTGTCTTCTTACACAACCGCCATATGAGAGAGAGTGAGAGAGAAAAGGGAGAAGAAGCGATTTGCGCGGGGACAGCGTTTTAGGAAGGAATTCATTGGGAATGTTTGTTTGTTCTCTTCTCTCTGTGATATTTCTATATTCAGTTTAAATTGTCATATCAATATTATCATAACAAAAATAAACTAGATTTTAGAAATAACAATTTTACTTTTGATCTCCTTGTCTTTCTTTTTAATAGTATATTTATTAAATCTATCAACTTATATGTTATTTCTATTTTAGAATTATAAAATGACAATTAATTTGAAACAAGATTACAACTCCTAGTGTCGTCAATTTTTTTTTTTGAAAAAAAAAACACTGAGGGAGTAGTTATTACTTGGGGAGGAAGATGCAATGAAGGTTTTGTGGATGTATACCCTCTGCTGTTTTGGAATGGTCGTGCTGTGTGGCAAAACGTGGAAGGGCCCGGTTGGTTCAGGGTAGTGCGGTGAAGATGCTAGCTGGTTCTTGTGTGTGGGTGGAAAAGGTGAAAAAACCAGAGACGGAGAGGAGAGACAGAGGTTGTTATTTGGTCCCCACAAGATCAGCTCGCTTTCCACGCTATTGCACTCTCTCATTTCTGGTTACTGTAACCTTCTAGGAGTACATGACGTCAGAGGACGTGAATTTCGCTTTTTGTTGGTAACATTTCCTCTTTCTTCCCTTTTATTTCTTGACGGCGGGCAGCAGCAATCTCCCCCGATGCGATATTGCCATTCCACTATTCGCGTGTTGGCGGAGACATCTCTCGTTTTTTTTTTAAATTCATGACGAGGCTAATAGTGGGCCAACTCATTGGCTGTTCAATACTGGCGTTCTAATGTGACTGACTTAAAATAAGATCCAATTCTTTCAGCCACATTAAAAGAGTAATGACCCGTTGTGGCAAACGCCAATCCACAATCTGTTATCTTCCGTTCAGATTACCACCCTTTCCTTCCTTTCCCTCCCTCTGTAGACCAAAATTTGTCAAAACAGACAACATAACAACTGTTGACATAGTCCAAATTCCATTAGTAGAGGAAAAGAATATTTAGATGCGGCACAACAATTGACAATACAAGAAACATTTGCAGCACGAAAGCAGCACAATCTATACCCAATAGGCTCTTTTCAAAGCACATCTGCTCTAGTCACATTCTAACTGAACAATGGAAATAACCCACACCACTAGAAGGCATCTCGTAATAAGTACAACCAGAAAACCTCAAGAAAAATACAAATTAGGAGCTAATTCTGTACACTTGTCGATGCCTCGGAAAAGCTGAAAACTTCCACTCAAGACTAGCTTCACAAGCCAAATTGCCGTCAAAAAAAAATTCCGGCATTGGAATGGATGAAAAAGCTATGTACGATGATTGAACCTGCTGAAGCCAAGACTGCTCAAAGGCCGCTGTGCATTTACATTCTATGGAGTCCGACTGAATGACTGACAACCCTCTAGTTATGCAAGACAATAAGTCATTCCATGCTTTTTGCCATTGAACCAGGCCGCTAAGGACTGTGCAAGTTACGTAGGTGATCAACCACATCATAGGAACCACTAAGTCGCTGGTAATCTGATCGAGGAAGAACATTTCCTTGGACTTGTCCGTGGTCCTGCACCCTAGGCTTAGTTTGTCTAGACAGTGATGAACAACAGTGTCGTACACGGATGCGATGATTTCTTGTTTCAATTGTGTTGTAAGTACTGCGTACTTTGACCAACAGAATGGCTTCCTTATCGCGAGTGTCTTCACACCATGAGCTTTGAGGTTCACCATCAACAAATACTTCCAGGGTTGGAAAATCCTCAAGATGAACAGACACTTCTGAAATTTGGTTTGGTTTGATTATCCCAGCAGCTGGAGTAACCTGGTTCAAGTCACAGAATTTATCAGTTCAGAATCGAGAAGTTTAAATAACCTACAAGACAACAACGGATTTCAGTTTAAACCGAATAATCTGGTGCGTGATGCATAACCACTTAAATTGCACTGAAGAACAGAGGCTGATTTTTGCAACTAAATGGAACCATTGTCTTGGCATTGTTAACATCTATCTTCTGCAGCATTCCTTTCAAACCATGATTTGGCCTAAACATAATATTATCCAAACTAATGCTCTCGTCTCAAAATGTGTTTCCACCTCAAACTTCAAGAAGGCAAACTGTATGATCCCAAGCCTCACATAGTTGAAAATTAGAAAGAAAAAGCAAAAGAATTGCACACCACCCAAATTAGTACAATTTCGAAAAAAGAAGCTGAAAAAATTAGCTACCAAGCACAGCCAACAGGAAAAGCAATTATTGGGAATTAACATAATTATTTTGTCACAAGTCTGCAAAATACAGTTGAAGTTTTGTTAATTCTGTGCCTTATATGAAGGGAACTGACCTCAAGCCATCGTGGAAAGCCAAAGGAACTTCTCGGTTTATGATCCAATGCATGTCCATCCTCGTTGATTGTGGACTGACCTTCACAAATGATTTCAAATACCGCATTATTTTTACCGCATTTATTTGTAATGCGCAAAATGGTTGTATCTTGGTTTTGAAGGATTATGTTGTTTGTGCTGACGATTGTTTCTGGAATTTGGCATAATTCTTCAAAAATGTATTTGATTTCCTCATTTGATCCAATAATTTCTCCAAATTCTTGTCTCCTTACTGACTCATCCACTCTTGCAATGTCCACATCAAACATGCAACGGACAGGTTTGTGATCGCTATCAGTCACATCCATACAGGCATCATACCTATCACACAGAAATTGAAGCTATAACTCACAATCCAGATGCCTGTAGCATTAAAAGAACTGTTTAGCAGACTATAGCTTGAAAGGAACTGTTTTCTTACTCACCAACAATAGGGTGTCACAAGGCACCTATAATAAACTATTTTCTAAGGAGAAGGAAAGAATATATTAAATACTCACTGTAAAATTGTTGAAACCACCGGACAGTCTAAACTGCATTCAGACAGCCGAGCTGACCGACTATCACGGTACAGTACTCTGTCACACCACGCGGGAATGCGCTTCTTTTCCCCAGAATCATACCCTGCAGCAAGAGAGATGGTTTACGCTAGTTAGAATTCTCAGAATTTCAGAGCACTGATACTTACCCATTGAGGACCACCCAACTGCCACTACTTAAGCATCCAAGAATACCCCTTTTCCCCCTTTTACAAGCAAAGGAGAGTATAAACAGTACACCATAGTCTACTTGATGATTTAATAGTTCAAACCTATAAGCCAACGCAACCAAGAAATTCAAAAGTCAAATAGCTTATGATGATACCTGCCAAACCAGGTTGGTGTTTCTCAAATTTGTACGTGGGAGGAAACTTAATTACTGCTTCACGCATTCCTTGGAAAACGTTTCCAGCTTTCATTTCTGCTCGGAGCTGATCTTTTTCTTTAAGCCAGTCAAAGCATCTTTGGGAAACAAAATCCCTTGCTTCATCATAAGATATGTCATCTAGCCGATAGTTAAAATCCCCAAGAAAAATTACCATATCTGCCTCTGATAACTCAGGTAGAACTTCCACAGAGTTAGCACCCATAACCTATACAGACAACATGATGTTATCATACTAATTAAAAATTTAAGTATCAAGAGAAAACCTTGGATTAATTATATGAATAGGAGTACAAGCATACATTTGCACTGTGAAGCATTTGGACCATAGATGATGTGCCAGCTGCAACAGAAAGGAGCAATGGCAAGCCAGATCTATAAACAAGCCACAATAAATACATGGAGCAGGCAATCGAGCAAGAGAAGAACAGGTATGGCAGCATACCAGCAGCACTATTGAAGGTGTTAGGTGGTCGGCCAAAAGTCATTGTCCGATATACATGGTCAAAATCAGCATTGCGGCGATTAACTGCTTCTAGATGAGCCGCAAAGTGACAATTTATAAAGCAAAGTATCCGATCATACACCCTAATCCTCAAACCAACAGCTCCCTGTACACAATTTATCCACAGAAATAATAAGTAGTACACAGAAAGAAGACATTAGCAGATATGCATTTTTAGCGGGAGATTTGTAAATTTGATGGTGAAACTTGGATATTTGAAATTATTAGGTGCATGGAACATATGTTCTTTGTTTAAGAATAAATATCTTTAACAGACAAACAAGGACATTTGTGAGAAACGAACAGAAGGACAAAATTCGGACATACTTTATTGCCAATTGCACGCCCAAAACCACAAGGAACTGCAGCAGCATCAACATCACCAACATGTGGTTTAAGATTATTTCTAACCCTGAAAGACAAACATTTAATTCCAAGTAAAGACAAGAAATGAAACCATTAAGAACGCATACCACAACACTGGAAAGAAAGTTTTGTCGACATGGACAGATACCAGAGATAAAAAAGAACACAAAATCAAACAGCCATCTAAAACTTGCACCGATGTATCTCTCCAAACTTTCCTCGTTGTTTGCTTGGGCTTATGAGGAAAAAGCTTGATTATCAGAGAAAATCAAACTTTTCCCAGTTTGCTCTAGGAAACAGAGAGGACACAGCATGGGATGAATGTTTCAAAACTTGCAGCTTCTGTCATGGTTTCGGTTCATTAACTTCCAAGTCCATACGACACTGAAGTAGCATTGGTACTGACAGACATAGAAGCCTATTTCTAAAATCTAAACTATCAAAAAAAAAAAAAAAACTTAACTCATTCCCACATTTCTTAATTGAGGATACTAACCATAGGCCAATAAGCAAGCCCGCTAACTGCCTTGAACCAACACGTTCAAATGTTGACCCTTCATCCAATGTTTTGCCAATGACATCAAGCCACCACTGACCAACAGAGCTACCCTCAAGTCCAACCTGCATTTAAGCAAAATGCAATGGCAGAAGCAATCGTCAGCGCATTAAACACAATGTTAAAACAAAACAATCAACAAATAGCTCCGTGCATTTCATCCTTATTTATCTGAGGGAAGACACACTGTAACCAAGATAATAAAAGAGACCTATCAAATCCTCATCTATATATACCTTGTGCTACCTTTATCTGTTGTCCAACCAGATAAGTATATCGCAAAGTTTAGAATATACTCCAACCAATTTTACTATTTCCTTTCTAGAGTTCACACATGGGTGTGCTTCAGCTGAAAACTAATCACAATTAAAGATTTCTACAAAGCTCTTAAGATTTTCAGATTTTCAAATATCACCGCATTGATTCACCTGCAGGAAAGCTGCCCCGTCCCCCTTTGAGAGAATTTGACAAAGCAACTATGATTCTATGCCATAAAAATAAATTCAATAACAATAAGCCTCTAGTTCTAACTTATAAGGGCAGACTAATAACAACTCTATAAACCTGACTAAAAATATAACCATTATGTATGAGAAATCTAGTGAAGGGATTCGACGATAGTTTCAGCGTTACTGATTTGGATAAGAAAATTTTCCCCAATGTCATCTATAAAGTGAATATTCTTCAGCATTTGGTATTATAGAACTGGCGCTATTCAATGCCTACATAAGCACAATATTCTGTATCCAAAATAGCTGTTCACAATATTCATCCCTGATGCTTTTTCAACCATCTTCAATAGCATTGAACCTTCCACTAAACAGTTCATTCTTTTACCATTCATTCAGTCAAGTATGCGAATTATCTGGTTAGAATCATAGCATTATCCTTTGGACATGTTTATGCCAAATCACTATTAGTCTATTACCAACTTCCACAAGACACACTAGACAAAAAATAAATCTTACTAAGTCATGTACCAGGGGTTGGCTTCAACCATTAATGGCATCACATTTCAAAAGGAAGTTGAACCAAAAAGATCTTACATTTGCGGCAGACATCGCAAGAACACCGGCACCCATTTCAACTTCTTGCAATCCTACAACCACAATACCAGCATCCGCAGCTGCAGTTCCTAGCCAGGATATGAGTGAGTCACGTGATGCTCTTCCTTCTGCTACGTTCCATGTACCAGTCAATATCTTCAGATTCTCTATTCTAGTATATAAAAATTCTTTTCCTGCCAGTTCTGAACGCAGTATACTGTCCAAAGGGCCTGGGGAAATGACATTCCATCCACGTATACCACCATGATTAGCCAAGCTAAAAACGTAACCACCTCCCACAGCCATTTTTATCACAGAACTGCTGTGTGCTACCCATCCTCCAAGCAAATTACCCTCAAGGTCCAACACCTGAACAAAGCCACTTGCATAACCAACCCAAACTCGAGAACCAAATGTGCAAAAGCATAGAACAGGAAAAGAATGATGCTGAAAATCTTGCAAACGATTGCCATTTCCATCCCACTGCACAATTAAGCCATTCGTGCACCCAGTCCAAATTGTTCCATCCACTGTTAAAATTAATGCCTCAGTTCTTCGATCATCTCCAAAGCCACTTTTAGCAGCAACCCGTCGAACAGCATCAGCTGCTCCCATTATAGCATTACGTGAACGCTGAAAGAAACCAAATGAACTTTGCACCTTCTCTTTCTTTGGGCCAGCAACAATTTTCATCTTGATCTCGTCTTCAAACGCAAAATCCTGTCCTAACATGTCCATTCTTTCAATCTGACCATCTATATTGAAAACTTTCAGCAACTCCCTTGAGCGAGCATCCCTGCAAAATAAAACAAAGAACAATAACAAGATGTGAGAACCCCAAAAAACCCAATTCGGAGACAGAATTTAACTAATTCACAAAATAACACCAAGAAGACAAAGAGAAGTAGCGTTAGCGTAAAACTTCAAGACATACCAGAGTGCAAACGAGAGATATCCAGCACTCCACACCTTAGCTCTAGAATGATCAGACAGCAAATATCTAACATCAGAATTCAACACATTGGAGAAGCCATTCACAGGGATTTGACTCCTGGGGTCAACATAAGACCTCTCCACCAGCAATGCAGCCATGGGCCTTTCCTCCGCAGTATACGACAACGACTTCTCCACAGCTTCCCATGGCCATATCTTCACACTTCCACCCTCCGAACCCGACCACAGATCCCCTGGACATGCAAACAAATTAAACGAACAACATAAAAACACACTAACCGTTAAAAGAAGAGCAATAGTTTACAGTTTCACACACCATAGCAAGTGATGATCATGGAGAGAACCGGCCCGCGATGGGCAACCCAAGCCAAGGCTTCTTTAAACTTGTCGGAGCCGGAACGGGAACCAGAACCGGAATCCAATTTCCAGCACCTGATTTTCCCATCCTTGTGACCACTCCACATCACTCTGCTCCCTTCGTCGGCGATCATACATGTTACAGCAGCCCCCGTGGCCGCTGACTCCCTAAACGGCGCCGTCTCGTCGCTCCCGCCGTACATTTCCTTCATTTCCCAGACACGTAGGGCGCCGTTTTCAGTCCCGCCCCATAGCTGCGTCTCCGTTGAAGTGAGCGTCCTCAGGGAACAGCTAATTTGCGATTCCCGGAGCGGGTGGGGGCGGACTTCCAGGCTCGGGGGACGGTTCGGGTGGACCGCGGCGCGGACGGGGAGCTTGAAGATTCCGGTGCCGCCCCCGCTGCCGATGAACTCCGGTAAGCCATTCGATTTGCTGACGATTCTGTTGTTGTTGCTGTTACTGTCAGTGGCCACGGCGGCATCGCTTGAGGAAGCGGATGTGGAGAGCTTGCGGTCGAGGAACTGGATCATGTAGTCGAGGCGGCGGGAGGCGGCTTCCATGGAGGAGGAGGAAGGATCGAAGGGGCGGGATTCGTCGTGGTCGTCGGCGTCGGAGGAGGAAGAGGAGGAGGAGAGGTAACGGTCGTAGATCTTGGGGGTAAGGGCGGGGGAGTCGGCGTCATTGGAGGAGAGGTGAGCGTAAGGCGAGGAAGACACGTCGTCGCCGAGGTCGATAAGTGGTGGCTCCATCTTTTCGGTTGCTGGCCTTACTACTACTACAGCTACAGCTTGCCGTTACTTCTACGAGCCAAAATCTAGGTGTGAGAGAGGAGAGGAAATCGAGGAGAGGATTTCCTTTTTTTATTTCTCTTTTTTTTCTTTTTGGTTACGTTAGTTATGTTAAGAATGAGGAGAGAGAGAACGAGAAGAAAGAGGAATTTTCTTAATTTTTATTTTATTATATTCTTTTAGGGAGGGTGGCCGTGGGTGGGGGACAGAATGCTGACGTGGCTGCCTGTATATAAAAAGAAATAGCCTACAGTAAAGGACTAAGGAGAACGTGCTGGCATGTTATGGAGTTTTTGATTACGTGTATTTTTAAAATTGATCCGATTTGATTATGTGTAGATAAAATATGGTGTCGTCTTGTAGGCTGTAGCAATTTCGGATTTTTAGTTCAACAGTTAGGTTTAATTGTGCAGTTTAATTAATGCATACAAGTCAACCCTATTGGGGTGGCCGGTGGTGGCAAAGAATGTTGGGAGGATTGGGTTGAAAGTGGTTGAAATACTTTGCTGATTACCACAAAAGTTAAAAAGTGTCATTAAGGAAAAGCCTGGAAGTGGATGGTGATGGAATTGTGGTGTTGAAAACCATTTTATGGTAATTGCTTCTAGAAACTCACATTCTAGCTAGTCTTTGCAGAATCTTGTCCTAACTTCATACTTTTTTTACTCGATCCTAACTGACAAGATATTTCCTGATGAAAAGTTACCTATGGTCACGAGATTTAATTCAGATATTTTTAGCCCGTAAGCAAATCCTTACTTTTCAATCTGTATCGACCAAAAAGCTTATAATTTGATCCATCACGGGCAAAGAATTGCGATGTTATTAAACTTATTAAACTCGGTCCGACATGGCTAGGCTAAGTTGGGAATTTAACCTTCCGGGTTGTAGGATCCAAAAACCCGGCCAGGCCAGGCCAAGTCGCAGAAGGTTCATAAGGCTGCGTTTGGAACAGGGTACTGGGAAAGCTAGTCCAGACTGCGTTTGATTGTGTGGATTGTACATTGTGAGTTTAAGGCTAGTCCAGAGGAATGATGTTTGGTTGTACGTGGGCTGGACTTGGACTAAATGAAGAAAATGACCTAAATACCCCTATATTGTTGGGAAAAGATATAACCATTAAGTCATAATCTTGTATTATCATTACCATTTACCTTTTTTTCACTAATATTTAAAATATATACACATACACATATATGTATCTTGAATTATATTAAGGTAATTTTTTTTGTACATATATAAAGGTAAGTTTTTGGATTTTTCTAGATAAATAATTGCAATTTCTGCCAATAAACAAACAAATCAAATTCGCCATGAATCAAATAATTTAATTAT
>JAKUCV010005688.1:0-95861 GCA_028386065.3 Turnera subulata | reverse complement strand
GGTCTTGGTATAAATGTTATCGTGTTTTCCTTGTGTCGTGATTGTCTGTGCTTATTGTTGTGATTGATGTGAATACTTCGAAAGTGTTATGGTTGAATATATCTTTGTTTATCTTTCGTCGGTGAGCGCTTCGGACTCACCCCTCGCCTGCGGGGTTTCATCCCGTAGGTTTGGTTGATCGTAGTTCAGGTACGATGTTTGTGGCTGCTGCTTACTACTCCACCTGACCCGGATCCATACACCGCTGCATCTGCATTTTAGTCTTCCGCTGCTTATCTTTCTAGTGTGATTTTGCTATTGTTGTTGTATTATATCTGTTGTGGATTAATTCAGAGTGTATTGGCTTGAATAAGGTCCCCGGGATCGGGTGACGAATATTGTATGTGAGGATTGCCTGTATTGTATGTCACGTTGTATGAACTGTCTGCTTCAGTAGTAGAACAGTTCCGGCACGTGTTTACCCTGTACGGTAAATACAGGTCGGGGCGCTTCATGTCTAGCCAAATATGTTTTTAGTTTTTTTTTAGGAAAAATAAACAAAAAATCAAAAACTGCAACGATACCAAACAGACCCTTAATTATCCTCACATAAGTGAAATTCTTGAAAATGAATTTTATTAAGGTTTTTCTATCTTGTGCCTAGGGGCACATGATAAGACACTAAGAAAGGAAATACAATATCGAAATTAATGAGCATTATTTTTTTAGTGACTGAAATAACCTTTTACTGTTATGTCTTACATTAATTACATTATACAAATCACTTTTATGGGAGGGCTATTTCAGTCACTAAGAAAATAATGTTCATTAATTGGGAGATTTTATTTCCTTTTATAGTGGCATGATAGGGACAAGATAAAAAAACCCATTTTATTATATACATCAAAGAAGATAAATGCATTGGGCCAAATAAGGTTAGAAGAAGATGGAAATCTTTTTAAAATGCTCAAAATAGTGATTTGAAAATCTAGTTGGACTGGCTGTTTCATTGAATCCGTTCCAGAGTTTAGATGAATAACCGGTTGAATTCTGGTTCAACCATGATTGGATATTAAAAAAACCAAAACTTTTTTTTTAAACTGATTTAACGATTTGTTCAAATTTTCAAAATCTTGGCCAGAAGTATTGCTATTATATCTCCCTAGTT
Source organism: Turnera subulata (assembly GCA_028386065.3). NCBI lineage: Eukaryota > Viridiplantae > Streptophyta > Magnoliopsida > Malpighiales > Passifloraceae > Turnera > Turnera subulata. Next base: position 94,714 of record JAKUCV010005688.1, on the reverse strand, counting down.
TAAAACTATACATGTTCTCTAGAACTTATTTCACATAATTATAATTGTTAAATTTTTACCACGAACTTGCGGTAGCCCCACCAATCTTACATATCTTGCCAATATATTTGATTAAATCTGGATTATAATTTTTTTTATTCACCCACAATTATAAGCAACAAATTTTTTACCAAATACTATGGTCCTGGTGATTTAATTAATAATGATAACTAAAAAATCCCATTACAGATAATTTTACAGGATTCCCATATCCATTGATTACGTTGCATTAGTCATCAAGAATAGACAGGCAAATTAACGTGGTTAAGAGTGTGGCATATATAGTTTCTAGACTGATTCTTCGAAGCAATCACAATCACAATAACTTCAGTCTTTGAATAAAAGCTCCATTATTGATGGTAAGAAACTACGTAGAAGCTTCTGATTTTGAATTTCATTTCCCTTTGGAGTAGATGCAAGCTTTTTACCGTATGCGGTATGTCTCATATGTACAACAAACTCTTTGGAATCCATGGCTAGCTTTTCCTTTCGTTTTATGTTTAACCTAATTATACTTAATGGTGCCTCTAAATATCGTTTACTGATCGTAAAATTACCGGGAACCCAGTTGTAAAAAACAAGAAAAAAATGTTGTAAGTGAGATGAATCCAGGAATTCGATCGAGAGGGGAACAGTACCATGTTGCAATGCTTGCCCATCATTTTTTTTGGCTTGCAAGGAACAAGGAGTCATGCCACTATCGTGCATCACCTAACCCAACGGCCAAAATATCCCCATGATTAGGGTTTAAAAGAAGCAAGAGATCATGGCCGTACCACCTAACCCAAAGGCCATAATATCATTTCCCTAGGCTCCAAATAAGCAACAAATGAATGATATCGTCTATTGTATAGTTCGACCAAAAAAAAAAAAAAAGAAGAAGAAGAACTGATATCGTATTGTCAAATCTCCATGGAAGTATACAGAAATCCATATTGGTTATAAAACCTTTGCAGAAAAAATGAAATTATATATTAGAATAAAAAAAAGAAATTTTATATATATATATATATATATATATGTATGTATATCTATATATGCAAGAGCTAATTGATGTAATACTGCTGCTATTCGTAAATGGCAACCATTCAATTATACAGCCTTTGCATCCTTCAAATAGTCAGTCTAACTGGAAAGGTAAAAGAATAACCTTTTAGACTCTAATTAATGAATATGGAACTCATGAGTCTAGTTATTATAGATCAGTTTTTTCTATATCATAATATTAATCACAACTCATCAATCTTGAAATCACAAAAAAAAATGTGTTGACCACCATTGGCCTTAGTTGACAGCTGTGGGAATAATCAAGTGCAATGGGGAAGAATCAGTAGAACACGGCTAGCTATTCCTACGCGGTGTGAAACAGTGATCCCAAAATTCCATCCAATTATTGATCAATTCACTTGGATACACTAAGCTATATCTTGGATACGTAGCCTTGGCTAGCACAGCATCAAAGAATCTTTATCGTACTGTATCCTTACAAATATGAAGGACTAAATTAATATATACTTATTGAGCAAAAACAATAGTCATTTAATTAGAAGATCGGTTGATAAAATATTTGAATTATGCTGGATCACAGTCAAATGGATTAGCGAATGTACGTGTCCTAAAAATTTGGACAGGTTGTATAGTTGGTTTCCTCTCCATGGGTTTTTTGTGTGAACGCTTACTTAGACTCCATCCTTAAGAATTATATAAAATCATTATCAGATGATGTAAGCCAATAATAATTATACACGCATCAAAATATATACCAATTCCTTCCTGTTCAAAAGAAAAATATAGCAAGAATAAGAACATTTTTCAATCACAAGTTGATTGGAAGGATGATGATGATGAATATATTTATTATTTCGGTTTCCATCCGTTTGTTGGTAGGCAAATGTAAGATGATGACTAGAATCCTTTACTTCATTAAATTATCGTGGCCCGGGCCATTACTTATATACATATGAACAAAAAAAATTGCAATACGAATTATAAAGTACGACTGAACGGGACGATGATGTTTGCATGTCCGCAGTATTACAAAACATGAGAGGGACTGAGTTCACATGATGTTGTTTGATGTGTTTAATTTTGGTTTTGAGAAAACCTCTCTGGGTAATTAATTAGACAAGAGATCAACCCATGAACCCCTCATCACGATCAACGGGTATACCGTAAAGGCTTGATACTGAACTAGTAACCATTTTTTTTTTCACATTTACAAATATTCCCACAAAAGAATTGAAACAAAAACGAGCATACATAATATAAGTACATGCATTAGCGATGTATGATTCCAATATTGCGTAATGGAATGACAATCTTTTTTTTTGGGTTAGCAAAATGGAACGACAATTGAATTTATGTTGCATAGTTAAAATGATGCGATTAAGTTACATGCACCTACGTACTAATGTTGATTGATTTAGCCTCATTGGATTAATAATTAGTATAAAATAAAGGATAGCTAGTCTCCTTGCGTGCCGACTAACCACAAGATTTATAGGTGCGGTTTCATTATCATCCGCCTTTATTCAATGTTAATTATTGTAATACACTGTATATTTGCATTCCTTTTGTCAAAATTAGACGTTGTTCAACATCGGGATTATGGTTCTAGAAAAGAAGAAGACATACTAAATCTCCAATTTTCCGGAAATAGCAATTAATTAATCGAACCAGTAAAACTTCAGACTAATATTCAAATTTATGGCCTTATCAGTGTGTCCTTTCGCAATGTGAAACTTCTTCTATCTTCAAACGGGGAACTAATTATCTAATATTTCCGTGGCACTGATAATTTGACCAGAAAATTGATATGCAGATTCTTACCTCCTATCTACCATGAAAACGATGTTAAAATTGAACATTATAGTACTTATAATTATTTACAGATTTCGATCCTTCTAGGTTTCCACTCTTCTACTTTTCCTCTATTTTTTTTCTTTTCAAACCTTGTTTATTAAGTATATACTCATTCAATACTGTTTATAACTTTAGTTCTTGTGGTACAATTGATGACATCATTTTTCCTAATTTTTCTAATTTTGTATCTAAAAAGTTAATAATGCCTAAAATTCTACTAATTACGGAGACAAATAACTCGACAAGACTCGTGCAATGTGACCCAGCCACACACCAAAACGATGTTCTATCTAAACTATTGCTCATTTTTGGCTGGACCTCAACTCTCACGAATGTGAACCCAGCATGTGGGGCATTAACATGTCGTGAGATGTTAATCCAAATCTCAAATGGATACCAAGCACTACTCCGCTCCAATTACCAATTAATTATCGGTATAAAATAAATCTATTTGAATGGTTAATAAGGAGAGGTGACCAATTCGGTGCGAGACCCGACTCGAATCCGAATTAATTAGTACAAAGCCTGATGGAAAAAAAAAAGACTTGAGGGAAGGAAAAGGGTCGCCTCCAAAACTTCCCATCGATACAAAGTAGTAAAAATTAAAAAAAAAAAAAGAAGAGTGAAGCAAGTGGGTCGAGGTAGATTTTGTGCATTAAGGCCACTTTTCCAGTTTTTACATTTTGCTTTTAATGGGTTTGGGCTCCTAAAAAGGGAGGAACATAAAGATCTCTGCTTTTTTATCCATGTCCAGAAACGGCGCTGCCCACCCATCCGTGTCGTAACAGATCGTGATGTCACCTTCCGGTCTGTTACGCTCATTTCACTTGGGGGTGACGTTGACGCGCGAGGTGGGGCGTGGTATGTGGTGGAGTCGGTAATTAAAATAACACACGTTGTAGATAAAAGGTGGAGTAATGAACCATAGCCAACGCGGGTGAGCCGGATTAGTCGGGGCAAAGTTTCGGATATGATAGGAAACCAAAAAAAGGTGGAGTAATGAAAAAAATGCGCTTTCTTAATTTCATTTATATTTTTATTATTTTTGATTTCTCATCAGAAATCAGGAGCAAAACTAATCCAGATTCTACCCTAATTATGTATTTGGATATAGTAGGTGAGTTTTCAATAAAAATTTTCTACATATCCAAGACGAAGACTCAAACCTGAGTCATACATCTGGGTGTAGTGGGTGAGTTTTCGGTGTCTAAAATTTTTTTATATACACAATCCAAACTGTTTAGTACTTGGACCACTCTCACATTACTTATTTTTATTAGTATTTTCTAAAATGGAGAGAATCGAAAGTCACGGAACTGTACTGCAAGGGACTACGGACGTGACACCCTCCCGGTAATTGCGCTTTGCCTACCTTTTTCTATAACCTCTAAAATGTTGTGGATGGATGTCAAGATAAGCTTTTCTCATTCTTTCAAGGAAATTGGAAACAGAAAAAATACGAATATTACTTTGGTCCAAAATAACATAATTTTAACCTTTATTACCCTAACCACTGGTGTTTAGTCCAGTTGGAATCGGCATAAGTCCATTAGGGAGTAAAACTCTGCAAACCACCTAAACCGTCAAATTAAATCCAACGTTTTATAGGACAGACCAAAACAATAATTCAACTATTGGTCAGTTTCCCTGAATTATTACTCTTTGTCAAAAATAAACAAAGTGCTTTGTTTTTAACGTAAAATTTTGAATTTGATAGTGTACTTATATTTTCTGTATCCGTGCGTCCGTTGGGTATGAATGGTTTAGATTTCTTGAACTGAAAAAGACTGAAATTCTAAAATAAATGGGAATTCAACACTGAAGTCACTCATGGAAGTTTCTAATTGTAATATTGCATTTATTCTGAAGTAGTTTTTTCGGTGGAGCCGGAAATGTTTTCTCCTTCTTCACAGCTAAGTATTATTTATTGCACAGGTCAACAAATACCTCCTTTTCTCCTATCTGTTTATAAGAGTCACCTACTTATATTGCTATTAATGTGGCATTTGTTTGACACAATGCATGCCTTGAACATCATGTCATAGACATGAAGCACGCCTAATTAATCCCCTTCATATAAATATCCATTTTACTTTGGCTTAGAATCCGATAATGTCATGAGGGTCACCCCTTCTGGCTTAAAAAATTAATCCACTTTCCACTCATCTAGAATCATTAAAAATTTAATCCACTTCCCACTCATCTAGAATCATCATTACGCATACAGTTGATTAACAGTATATCTTAAGAGTAATTCCTGATCTTGCGGCACTTGATTTCACTATTAAACTTAGGATGATTGCCTTGTTGTCCCATACATTTTGCATAGTTTCATCTAAAATCGAGGGTAAAATAATTTTTTTTATATAAAATATATGACAGAGGAGCTCTCGAGTTATTATTAATTATCATCTACCAAATGAAACCTAAGAATAAATTAATCTTGATGCTACAACATTACAAACCTTTTAAATTTGTAACCAATAAAAACTAAAAACTTACTTCATAACTACTGGAAAATTAGATTTGAAACCTGAGTTTACTAATTTGATTGATTGGTAATTACGAACCTTCGAATCATAATTTAAGGTGGCTAACGAAGAAACTCAATGGATCAAAAATTCCTAGTGGGGACCTAGCTATATACAAGTCAATATCTAGTATTACTACTAGCCAACCATGCAGGCTGTATATATAAGACCTTTAGTTTGGCAAAAAGAAAAAAATCCCATTGCGAACCCAACAAGCTAATGCAAGATCTTTCGAAAATTGTTCATGATCCCCAAGTTAAATGGAGTATATAGGTAGACAAAGACCAGAATTTTTGGGTTAAATGGATTTAGCTCATCTTTTTGATTACTCCATTGACCATAAGCCCACAAACACACACACACTCAAAAGCACAGAGAGACGAAGAAAAGAAATTAGTGAGAAACAAAAGCATCATTGTCTCACCTAATTACACATTAAGAAGACCGCAATTAATTACCAATTTGTGAAAGAAAAACCCAAAAGAAGTAAAAGAAAGGCAAAGTAGTAGAGAGAGAGAGAGAGGGGAGTATTAAGAAAAGCAATATATTATCTGGTCCTGAATTCACTCAATTGTACCTGGCAAGTACTCCTACCTGTACCTCCTCCTTCCTATCATCACCTTTCCATGTGTACCCCTTTTTTCCTCTCTCTCTCTCTCTTTCTTTCCTTGTCTTTATATATTCCCCTCACCCAACCCATCTCCCTCATTAAACACACACAAACACAAACACAAACACAACACACTCTCTTTAGTCTTTCTTTACCTCTCTCTCTCTCTCTCATTTCGGTTTCTTTAACTTCTCTTTCCTTTCTTCAAACAAACGCAGAGAAAAAAAAACGGTTACCAAAATTAAGCAAAAAATGAAGCAGTTAATCCGCCGCCTCTCCCGTGTCGCGGATTCTTCTCAGTACAGCCTCCTCAGATCCGACTCCTCCCACCGCGGCGGCGGGGGGAGGAGGGGGAAGTCGTCATCGGCGAGGAGGGCGGAGTCGTCGTCGTCGATGAGGCGCGGGGCGGGGGTGCCGGAGGGGCACGTGCCGGTGTACGTAGGGGAGGAGATGGAGAGGTTCGTGGTGAGCGCGGAGCTGCTGAACCACCCGGTGTTCATCGGCCTCCTCAACAAGTCGGCGCAGGAGTACGGGTACGAGCAGAAGGGCGTCCTCCGGATCCCCTGCCACGTCCTGCTCTTCGAGCGGGTCATGGAGGCCATCCGCCTCGGCCTCCACTCCCGCGACCTCGACGATCTCCTCGCTTCTCTCTTCGCCGCCGACGAGGAGGAGGACTGCTGTGATTTCTTGTGACACTACCTCTCGCCGGAAGTTTTATACAGCTTTTTAGAGAACCATGAGATCGTTTTTTAAGGTTTTTTTTTGTAAATATACCTTTAGCGATCTTTGGGTGTTTTTCTTCCTTTTTTTTTACTTTAATTTTTTACAGTAATAGAGGTGGAAAAAGGTTAGAGGTTGCTGTTTTTTTTTTATATATTCAATTTTTGAATCTTTTTCCGCCTTTCTTTGTGTTTCTTCTAGTGCTTTTGGCCTCTGTTCTGTAAAAACCCAGGACTTGGAAACATCAATGGAAAAAAAAAAAATAGTAGAAAATGCTCTTATACTTTGTTTTATTTCTTTACTTTTTTTTTTCACCATCATATGAAAAGAATCTGCAAAGTTTTGTGGATATTTGTCGGTTTCAATTGAAGCGGCGGTTATATGAGTTGTGTGTAATGATGCCATGGAGGGGGTTGGTTTTCAGCCTTTACACACGTAGAAATGGTACGGTGCCTAATGGTGGAGTGGTTGCCTGGCCTTTAGATTCGAGCAGCTTGGATTCTTTAATTAAGAACTTCGAAACTGATTGCTATATAATTAATAAATAGCGAGATTAGTGTAGTGTTAGTATAATCAATAGTGTAACGCATGAAATGAAAAGCCATATGGGAAGGCAATTATGGCTCTTTTTGGTGACTAGCACTAGTACATTACATGGAGACTGGAGTAGTTGCGTCGCTTGGTTACTTAAAAAGGGCAGACATCTATTAAGTGCTTAACTCAAATTTGCACCAAGCAAGAGGCCTAATTTCAGCAAAGGATGAGAGTTAAAAGCATTAATTATGTGGTGTTGGTGGGCCTCTGCCGTTTGGGTTGTGGTTGTGGGTTATGAAAGGTTTGGAATCTGAGGGTGGTAAAATCGTCATTTTGTGTAAAATTTTGAAGGTGTTTTTTCATATTTTTGGGGTAGGTTAGTCTGGAATCTGGGGGTATGGGAATATTCGCAGGATGTGCATTGTTTGAAGGGTAGCTATAGCAGTTGGTTCATTCCATGGGTAGCATTGTGCTTTTACAGATATACTTCATGTCGTCTATGTATATAATATGCTGAATTATGGAAATGAGAACACAATTTACACAAGATTGCTAATTACTACGTGACAAAGTTTGATTATTGTTAATCAGTTATGTCATGTTATGTAGATTCCATTACACTGAATATTCCCTTTCATTTTGAGAATTACTCAAATGAGCGAGTTTCAGTAGTATTCCTCAAAATCAATTACCACAAGCGTTTTACTAACGTCTTTGCCGAAGATAATTTTGGAAAAAAAAATTGAGGAAAGGCAAATGAATATAGGAACAGCCCAACCTAAATTTGGGTTCGTTTGGTCACGTACGTATTGGCGTTTGATGAGGTGAAGTGAACCAAACCTAATTTAGGCACCTGAACATTATAACTAGGCTACTTAATGCTTGTAGATGAAGAAGAGTAAAGCATGCACATAAACCCGGTAGTTAATTAATCAGACAAAACAAAATGATTAAAGAACCTGTCTAAAGTCTAATCCGCTTAATTCAAACAAAAACTAATTATCATCAATGCATATATTAAAGCAAATATTAAAACTCTTCATGAGGAAGATGGGGCTCATTCTCACCTAATAATACAATATTGACATGACTAGGATGTATCAGGCATCTGCCACCTAAAATGATTAGGCAAATATATATATATATATATATATATATATATATATATATATATATATATATATATGCTGTATATAACATTTGTGCAAAATCATGATTAATTACTAAGTAGCTTTGGAAGGAAAAACAGTCGTCTATGCATGGTTCGTATATATATCATGAGTCATTGTCTATTGTACGGAGATCAAATATCGAATAATAATTGTTATAGTTGCCGAGATTCATAGTATTGCATGCTTTAGCTGGAATTACAAGTATTTGTGTGTGTTGCTAACAAAGTGATTAATTTGTTGGGATATGGGGATAATCACGGATAATGCGCTCATTATCCGCCGTTGAAGTGGTATTATCAAGCCAAGTCATCTTTAAAATATTTTGATGGATAGGGTGTCACCTTATCTTGCACAAATCAAGCTAGCTTGCCCAAAACGGCTGGTTTGTTTTTTTAATTATTTAGTCCCTTCACAAAAAGTATTAGTAGGGCTATTGTACGCTAATGGAAGATAATCAAATTAAACTATTTCCCGAGCAGGAGAAATCGCTGAGCTATCTGATTTCGTTACGTAAGTGAAAATATTGAGTATCATAAACATTTTTAAGTGAAGACAAAAATTCCAAAAAAAAATGATTTTAGGTACTCAATATATCAAAAAACAGGAATATTGTGCTTGTTTTACTTAAACAAAACAGCCGAAAAATATATTTCAGGAAATTATGTACCATTTTTTGCTCCTTTTCCCCCCACCATATAAATATTTTCTTATGATTTTAGTATGGTATTGGACAAGACAAATAGCACGCCCTTTCGGACTCGATAAGGAATCTAATTATACTTCTCTTCATTAATATTCTTATATGCATCTTTGTTGATTGGTTTTCTTTCGATTTTAAAAAATTCTCCATACACACTGCAACTTATAAATTGAAGGAGAGTGACTAAAGGGGGAAGAAGCGAAATAAATAATAGTATGCCAGTAATTCAATTAAATATGTTTCTGATAAAAAAAAATTCAATTAAATATGTGGGTATAGGTTAAGGTGTCACACAAGCAAGAGATCTTTGGAAGTTTTAGGGAAGTTAGTGGGAGAATCGTCCTTTTCCAAGGCTTGCAAATTGTAATGTTGGCTGATGACCCCACAAGCAAACGGCTAATCTTGGGCACAACTTTGTCATACAAAACAACAATTTATAAGAAATATAATATCAATGGCTATCCACTCTAATCACCTCAATTGATTTAGAAGATCCAATTACATCAACTATAATTTGATGAAGGGGGAGCCAATCAAGCAAGTTAAGTATGGAATCTTCTCTATGACGTATCATGAACAGGACAAATAGAAGTGACAATTTGGCATTGCCGCCTTAAGATAAGGCAAAAGAAAAACTAGCTCCATATTTGATGAAAAAGCAGGAGCCTCTCAGTAGCGATATGGTATCGATCACATGGCATTAAAGCCAAAAGTTAAGCATATAAAAATTGCTTTGAAAAGCTTGACAAAATGATGCAACATGTATATTAGTGATCAAGAATTTTGCTCATTCGAACCCTAGAAAAAGATGAATATCTTTATTGAAATTCAACGAGTCGTGATGATAAAGAAACTCGACTGAAATGTGCGACCAACTAATCTCACTTGACTTAAAGAAGAGAAGGCTGGTTTTGTTTAAGTTGACTCCTATTTGTTCGAAATAAATAAAGAGTATATTGTTCTATCAAACTAAAAAAATATTGCGTGAAGTATTTCTTTTACGGGGAATAAGTTAACACTTGTCACTGCCATGCTATATGAACACTCTGTATACTACTCTCCTTACCAAATGAATATAATAAAATGGAGAAAAAGCAAGTCTTTATACGATGAATCACAGAGTGTTTACAAGTAGGATATTAAATGGTTTTACATACTTCCATCTGTCTCTGCAGAATCTGCATTGAAAGAATGGTAGTTTGTGATATTGATAATTTATATATAATCCCGTAGTAGGTAATAAAATGTTGGTTTTTGTAAGTTGAGCGGCGTCTTATTGGTGACGCATACACGAATTATGCCAAAGAAAATTCTTACCTCTATTCTATATAATTATTATAATTAAGAATCTGACAAAGAAAATCTGCGAGCTGTACTTTTTCATACCAATCGCTGCTTGAGCGTAATTCCATTGATCTTAAACATGCTTAATTATGGTCCAAAATCTTTCTCAAAAAGTTTATCTTTTCATATATGCTCGTTTCTAAAGTATTTTATCTGTAAGATTTACTATTTCTTATAAGAAAATGATTTTTAAGTGTTTACTCTTTTTTCTCGAAAACATGTAAATTTTTAATTAACGTTTTACTTGGTGATAGAAAAATGTCACTCTAATTTTAATTAATCTGGTTAATTATCAAGGCTTGTGAGCACATAGTCAATTGATGCACTATTCTACTACTTTAGCAAAGCAAATTTTTCTGCGTCATCATGGGAAACCACTAAGATTTTAGGGAGTGTGAACTGGGTTTGCCTCTCTGTAAAGCTTGCATCGAACACACGTCAGATCTAAACTAACCGAAAAAAAGAAGCAAAGAATGTAATCTTTTTTATAGTATATGGGTGAGAGAATATTTAGAAGCTGTGTACAGCTTATCATAAGTTAAAGAACTCAATAAGAAAAAGTACATGGATATTCGCCAACTAAGCAGTTTCCAACTAGGAAGGATACAATCAAGACCCAGTAGAATCAAACGCGGTACCGTCAGTAGATCACCATGATTGGTTCCTATCATTGTGTAATATTTTTATAATATAAGTTCCCAAATAAAATTAGTTGAGAATGGTACAGCATTTATTCTCTTCATTCTTTCCAAGAAATACAGTTAGATGTACGTTAATGTAGTTCGCGTGAGCATTATAAAAATGCATCTTCTTATGATTCTTAATCACTAATACTACTAACATTAGGATATAGTATATTATTGAGAACTGAATAGAGAGATTTATTAGTATCAAACTAGCATGTTACTATTCCCAGAAAGATGTGTATATTAGTATAATATATAAAGGGCTATAGGCCCTACTATTCTTGAACGCGTGATACTACAGTACCATGAAAATGCATGCCCTTGATTTGCGGGTGAAGGCACATGGCTTAGCATGTAGTGTCACGTTCAATTTCTTAGTTATGATCATTATAGAATATGACTCAAGTAGTACATTTGTCTAATTATTTTGGAGCAACTAAGGAATTTTTGCTATGGTTTTTATTTTGGCAGTGGTTTTGTTGAGGAGGAGGAAGTTATCGAAGATTCAGAAATGGGCCATTGTACGAAGATTAACATGTGAAATTGTGATACGACTCACATGGGTAGTAATAATAAACACCACTTGATGATAGTTTAGATCTCATTGCCATACTTAGCAGGGGATCTTCTACAGCAATGAAGGGCAGAACTCCTTCAGTTAAGAAACATTATTTTCCTGTTCTACTTGTGAACATTGAGAAAATTCTCTTTGTCTTGAGTTTTGGGGCATTAATTCCCATGTTTCAAACACATGGTGGGTACTAGGGACTCGGTAGATCTTTGATTCCTCTCTAGAATAGGCATCTACAGGCGAGTCTATGAGAGTTCACATGTCTCATTTTGAGGTACTGTTTCATGTTCAGTCTTCATTTCAATGTCTATCTCAAGTCTCACAACAATGATAGGGATGCCCTCTATATGTGGCTAAATTATGCTGAAATATGCATGCTTAACTATGAAAAGACATCTGTCTTCTAACAAGATTTTTTTAAAAATTTTTTTTGGAGTGTTGTCTTCTATAACAAGATATATTATCTATGTAATAGACAACCAAATCTGTGTATGGCTCTCTGTTATTTTATTTGGTCTATATTTAATTTTCTCCTTAAAGTCGTTCAAGTGTTTTTTCAAAGATGATGACAGCTATTTCTAAAAAAAAAAGAACAAAGAAAAAGTGAAGATGATGAGTGAAATTGACATTGTCGTCTAATAGTGGAATGCCTTTGCTCTGGGCCTGAGCAATATTGAGCAAGCCCTATGAGAGAAGTAGATTGGGCCTCTACTCAAGCAGGAGACGCTTTTCGTGCGAAATGCCCTATTAATTTTCGTAAATGATCCAACAGGCCCAACTTGGAATAGCCCAAACTACACGAGAGCTATGTCCTTCCTACTTTCCCTTGACAGAAAGATCAACGTGTCTTTTCATACCAGCCGCACACCCGTAAAATTGTTTGTCAGAAATGAATTTCATTCTTTTAAACCTGCATGGCTTTATCAATGGAAAATTATAACGGCAAGTAATTCTCCTTGTACTGAAGAGTGCAGAAACAACCAAGGGCTTCTCTGTTTCTTTCATCGTTTTTTTTTTTAAGATTTAAACGAGGCTGAAATTTATGAAAAAACATGCAACACGTTAAACATCAATCATAGTAAGTGCAGTAAGTCGGCTTTTGGTGACATAAGGCAACATTTGATGATGAGAGGAAAAGTTTGTATACAAACGAAATGAGAGACTACAGAGAGAATAGATAAAGCTACACTTACAAAAATGTTGGCGTGCAAAACTACTTTGGGACGCCAGACAATTTCCTGCCGTTCTTACTACTTTGCTTTCTTGTTTTCTTCTGCTGCTTATATTCTTCATACAATTGTAGAGCTAATGTTGTGCGATCTAATTCAGCCCTCAAACTCTCGTCCTCCTTAAAGTCACGGAGAACAATGAAATGAGAGGAGAATTTTTTCCTCAATTCATCCTCATCAACTGAATCTGCATCCAGAGCCTTGGTGTCGACCAATTTTACGGATCCACTGCCTCTTTTCCTCTTCCCATTTGATTTTTTGGTGTCGTATTTTAAGTTGAAGGACTCTCGCTCAAGTGACAAATCTGCGAAAGCTTGTTGAGGGGACGTAGTCGGAAGATAAACTTGGTTTTGGGCTGCAGTGCTCATGCTTGAAATGTTTGAAGATATCGTTGAAATAGACGGATGGTAATGCTTGGAGAGAAGGTTTAGTTCCCACAGGACGGAAGCAAGTGCTCCACTTAAGTTGGGGTCAGAACCATATGGCTGATACTTCTGCACAAAAGATCGAGAACATCAGATAGGCCGGAAGGTTGTTACTTGTTACCGATGCAGCAACTTCACAAAAAAGGATAAAACACAGGTCTCTCACAAATGTAAGCTTACATCAACAATCCCAGTTGGAGAGGAAAGATGTGTTAAGAGTTACAGTAAGTGCAAATCCTATCCACTCTGTTATGTTCCTGAACTCTCTAAGGAGACAATTCACAAGCCAGTCTACTCGGCTTCAGACTTTTTTGAAGAGAAAAGACAACTAATCTATGGAGTCTTCTCTTATCCTCTTCTGCATAAGTTTTGTCTAGGTGATACTCGAAATGCGAAGCTAGGTGGTTGCACAAAATGATTTAACAGCCAATAGTGAGACAAAAACTAAATGTTCCAAGACTCGTATGGCACTTCTGCACATAAAGCATGAACTTGAAAAAGAAAAAGCTTGAGTTCATCTGCCTCCTAACAGTGATTCCAAAGCACAAATCAATTTATCTAACCAAACAACTACAATTGTAGAAGATTTTTTTTATCGTTACAAGTTGTAGATGATTGAACAAAAGAAAGAAAGCTTACTGCAATAGAACCGGAAACTGAGCCACCTCCAGCATCATTTTCCAAAAGATTCCTGCATTTAACGTTCTTCTGAAGAAGATGCTTCAAAGTTACCAATGCTGCAAAAATTGCAACAAATAACATAAGATCAATGGTTACACTAAAGCCAGAGTTTGTCATGGCAAGTCGGTAAAGGCAAGTAATAGCATACCAGCCATGGACTCAGCTGATCCATAGTGTAGCGAGAATGTGGCCAGACGTTTTACAAACGCAGCAGCCTTTTGCATATCATGCTGTCTATCTTCACACAACATGATCTTTAAAGCTTCTGCTAATACTTCACCCTGATCTCTGTAAGATATATCACAAAAGAATTTAGAATACACTCCACGCTGTGGACCAGTAATGACCATAGCTTCCTTGCTAAGAGAGGTAAATGAATAATAGAACAAAGAAAACAATATTGACAAAAGACTAAATTGAGATCACTTGATGTGTGGTTCCTGTAACATACCTTCCTGGCCTGTACTCAAGTATAAGATTGTATAGCTGCACAAAGAATCCCTGTAAATCCACATTTAGAGCGTCAAGATTGCTCCTCATCACTTTAAAGGCAACAATGCAGCAATGCAGCCGCTCGGTTACTGTTAGGCACTTCAAATGCTTCTCGGCAGAACTGCTTGAGCCACTACCAGCACCAGCAAGCCTTTTCAGATAACTCATAAGATCCCCAATGTAGTCTAGATCAATTAGATGGGAGAACTTTGCTAAACCCTTTAGGCAAGGACCAAGTAGTGGGTGCCCCCCAGATGCAGCAACTAACATGCCATCTGCCTCAGAACTACAACAAAGTAAACCAGTGTCAAGAAGAAGTTTGATATCAAAGTGAAAATCGACAGCTACTCAAAACAGAATGCAGAGTCAACAACAAAGTAAAACAGTGTCATAAAAAGAAGTTTGATATCTAAGTAAAAATCCTGACAGCTACTCAACACAGAATGCAGAGTCAATGGCAGTTTAACAGTTGGAGCTATAATCCCAACATGGCATTTCCAGTTTGTTGAGGAAGAGAGAACACGGAAAACTAACACCAATTCAAAACAAAAATGTGTCCCATACGAACAATTTTTACATCTGTAATCCCTCTGAACTGAAAGTATGCGACACATGCACTAATTTATCATACAATTGCATCATCCAGCAAGTAATTTTCATTTTAGGTGACGACCGCATGGCTTAAATTTACACAAGAAATTGTTTCCACCCATGCTAAAGCAGTGCTACAGCAAATAGCAACAGTACTTATGATGAATAAGTCTTAAAAAAGAGTGGGGAGAAAGTTGGAGGGGTTGGATTAAGTCCATGATGTGCCCATTTTAACAGGCAAACCAAACAAGTTTCACCCACTCGGAGTTTCAAACACAGCCAAAGCTATTAAAAATTGATGATAAGATGTTAAAAACTATCACATCGTAGACCATAAAACCACAACATATACAATTCAATCCATATCCTCACCTAATAGCCGATGCATCGAATAAAAGTTAAGAAAAATCTCAAGAACAAATGCAATAATCCCAATTAAAGATCGAAAGAGGCAGAAATCATCTTAATGTACCCAGACACCCAATCTTAGCCAGAATTCATCATCTAGGGTAGTACCTGGAACCCAGGGATGACATGGTGTGCTTCAAAATACGAAAATATGTCTCAAAAACAGCAGCAAGAGTCTCTGATTGCATCCTTCTCTGCTCCTTAGCATCTGGTGCTAAAGAAATAGATCTATAATCTTCAACAACCTGTGTAAAGCGGCAAGTTAGAAAAGGGCTACTAGAAGTACACAAGAAACCTCAGGAATTCAATATTCATACTGAAATCACATACCTCATCTCTCAGTTTTCTCATCAGTTCTCGTTTACTCTTTTTCCTATCATTTTCTTGCAAATCACTGGGCTCAGAAGCATTTTTCCTCTTTTTATTTTTCTTGCCTTTAAATTTATTTTCCTTCTCCGACTGTTCACGCTTCCCTAGATCTTCATCAAAGTATAATGACAAGAACACCTACAAAGAATTAACACACAAAGTGAGGAGACAAGGGCAAAGGAAATAAATCTGAAGGAAAATGGTAGTGTGATATAAACTGGTTTCCATAGACTATATTGTGTTCCTAAAATCATGAAGTACATATCAAGAAACAATGCAGCAAGGATCTAAGGTGCCCCATCTGAGAACATTACACGTTTCTCTTATTCACACTCAGTATGTAAAATCCCTCCCCCCCCCACCCACCAAATCAACATGCAGAATAAGTACTAAAAACATGAACAGAGTCAATAAAAGGGAATGATTCTGTCTACCACCATCAATATGGTCCAAAACAAAATAGCTGCTGTCTCCGAATTCCTCAGTTAGTGTTCAAGATAGTGTATATACAATCAGCTAAATATAGTCAATAATATCATACCTCTATAGACTCAGGATGTAACTGACAATTTTGGGCTTTGACATGATTTGCTATCAAGCGTACAGCCTCTACAGTAGCTTCACCACCATGCTTTCCTTCGTTTGTAAAAATTGACTTCATAGCATCACAGCAAAGCTTCCTGTTGGCAGTCATTGGGATAAGTATGCAATATTTCCAATAGACAATTAAACTATAAATCTAAGGCTAAATTGCGGGTGCCGTATCCCATGCAACGGTTAATATATTGAAGAATATAGTGTAAAGAAAAGTGAATAGCAAAACCTGATAACATCATCTCCTGAGCCTATATTTCTAACAGTTGCTTCTATCAAACTCTCACGAAAGTTGAAATGGGGAGCTGCATCAAGCAAAGTACAAATGCATCGAACGGCTGCACGCTGGAACTTGGAGTGGTTTTCTAACTTTATCAGCATTTGCAAGTATGCCTGTTAAAATGCAAAATAAAATATCAGGACAAAAATCATCCATATCCATTTCGATAATCTTCATTTAAATAACCATCAAACAATTCCAAGGATATCAATGGAACTGAACAACATTGCACAGGTGAAGATAACCAATGGTTTCACAAGATGAGAACAACATAAAGCTTGTAAAAGCCACAATCTTATTTGATAAAACAAAAAAGAAATTTGCTCACACAATATCAGATCCCCACATGAAAGTGTTTCCAGATTCCTCACTACAATTTCCTAAACATTGCCTGCGGTTTCTTTTTATGTCTAAAACAGGTACACAATATCATATTGATCTATTTCCGTGTTCAGGGAACGGCATGACAAAATGTGAGTCAAGCATACACAATAAGTGGACATAAGCCATCATAGAAAGCTAAAATCATGTTCAGACTTTAAACAATTCAAATCATTCTTCGACTTACGTAATTCCGGTACTCAGGTCTTGAGAAAGCTAGAACTTCCACATCTTCCTCTGTTTCTGCAATAATCTTATAGTTTTCTAAATGCTACCCAAAAAACAGCAGAGGTTTTTTTTTTACTGTGTATTGGTTTTTATCAGTGGCTAGTAAATTGTGGAAGTAAAATTCAAAGATTAACCTTCCACAATCACAACCCAGTGCTCCATCAACTGGACTGGCATAAATCTTGGGGCCCTTATGATGCATTTATTTGGTTGAAAAGATTATCTCGATTCAAAAATTAAATTTTGCAGCATATATAAGGGGCAATTTCATGAAATATGTTCCATTGTTCCATTCTTTCAGTTATTTAGCCGCATTCCTACAGGATATAGACAAAACAGAATACAAAGTTTGAAAATAGTGATAAACTGCTTATTCAACCTTGTACGAAGACAAAAGTGTTGATTCATAGTACCGCATCTTCTTAACATCCTTGGAAACTTTCATTTCTAGCTCCTTTTCAGTAGGAAGCCTAATCCGGTATCTGTAGAACACAATAGAAAGAGGGAGAAAAAGAAGTAATTACGGGTTTTGAAAAGGGACAAGCAACACTAGCAAACAGAGGACAGAAAATCAGCACTATATAGCCCATGCAAAGGAAGCTTACCCTGGAATTATATCCTTGAAAACAGCCAGCAAGGAGTAAAGACCAAGAGTAGCGACAGACTCATCAACATCTTTGCAAATTTGTAACATTTCTCTCAGAGATTTTATATTTGATTCAGGATCTGCCAATAATGCTGTTCCAAGCTCCGCAAGTTTGTCTGTCTTACTTTTAGATAATTCTTCAGCTGTCAGATCTTCTTTCACCTCGGCCTATACAAAGAGAGTATGATAATTTTATGAGATGCATCATGTACAAGTACCAGAAAACTACAAAGTTCACTCAACAGAAAGAGGAGATGAGGAAAATAAAGTAAAAATGTTGATGAAAAACAGGAATTTGGGATGATAAGCATTTTGCAGTCCATCA
Organism: Turnera subulata; assembly: GCA_028386065.3. Classification (NCBI taxonomy): domain Eukaryota; kingdom Viridiplantae; phylum Streptophyta; class Magnoliopsida; order Malpighiales; family Passifloraceae; genus Turnera; species Turnera subulata. Next base: position 76,296 of record JAKUCV010005688.1, on the reverse strand, counting down.
ACACATATCAGTGCCTATGATTAATTTAATGAATATGCACAATTATGAAAGGAAGTTACAAACTTATACTTTACACTGAGATAGTTCTTTGAGAAAAAAAAAGAGGTAGGAAAGCTGACTTTCTTCCAAGGAAATAAATTTTCAACATTATTTTTGGAGAAATATCTCCGATTCTCTCTTATTTGCCAAATAAGGCAGAATAAGAGGTTGCAAGTACAAGTTTTCAATTTACGACATGAAAATAAAATTAATACAGATGGAAATCAGAAAAGGAACCAAAAGAACTGAAAACCTTCAAATGCCAATCAAATAGACGAAATCCTGAAAACATAAACCACAAACAAAGAGACAACATCTAAAGCACAGTGAATAAACCAACTTGATCCTTTTCAGCGTGATTCAACAATGATAATAACAGATAAGAATATACATTCCAAACAATCACATGAACAGTTTCAATTCTCCATCACATTCCAAATAGAATCAAAACATACCAACACAGCCGCCTGTGGAGCTTGTTGCACTTCTCCCACTTCACTCCCCGACTCTTTCGCTTGCTTCTTCGCCTCTTTCCTGATTTTCTTCAATTTCGCCCTCTTTTCCGCTTTTGTCAACCTCACCACGCTTCCGCCACCATCCGCCCCTCCATCCTCGCCGCCGTCCTCTTCCTTCCCTTCCGGTTTCTTCGACGCATCCAGCACTGCTCATCACATTGTAATATCCAATTAACACTACTCAAAAGCTCTCTAGTTATCACACTACCAAATGATTCGATATGCACCAAGCAAACAAAAAAAAATGGCAAAGAAGAAAACAATTACGTTTTCTATAAACGACTTCTCCACCAATCTTAATGGGAAGTGCTTCAACCGGATCCACCTGTAGCTCGCTTTCTTCATTCTCTTGCTTCCGCGACTTCCTCTTCTGCTCGTATAACTCCTCCACATCAGCCACGCGACTCACGTGCCTTCCATTCCAAAAAAACAAACACGTAAACACACAACAATAACTTACAAAATTAGCATCGGATGAAACAGAAATTCAAGGAGTCGGTGAGGTGTAAGGCGTAGAGAGAGCAACCTGTTGATGGAATTGGTGTCTATGCGAGAGACGAAGCCGGCGTATTCGGGATTCTCGCGGACGAAATCCGCGTCCTCGTCGGAGACTTCGATTTCGTCGTCGGGAATCTCCGGCGGCAGCTCCGGCGGCTTTATTATCTTCTGATTCTGCTTCTTCCTTCCCATTTTTCTTTTACTGGTTTTGAGCAGAGACGACACACGTTGTAGTGGAGGAGAAAAGGAGGGAGAAGTAGAGACCAGAAAAAGGGAGGGGTTAGGGTTTAAGCAATTTTTGTCCGTTACGGGTAGTTAGGAAAGACGATGGGTCTTCTTTGATGGGCTAAGGCCCATAATTTGGTAGAGGCCCGAGTATTTACTTTTGGACAGAACGTTACCCAAGCCCAAAGCCTTGGTTACTTCTCAACCTATCCAAAGTCCAAGCTATCAATTCCAGCACTGATTTTCAAAATAATGACAATTGAGTATTTACAGTGGATTTAAACATTTGTTTAGTCACCAAAAATATTTAATGATTTTTAAGTGACAAAAATTTACATGAAAATTTGAATTTAATATTTTTTTAATATCAATGACTTTGTGATAATAATCCATATAATAATATAACAGTAAGATAATTTTCTTTAATAGCATTCATAACTGTTTAGTACTAACTTTTTCATTCATTTAGAAATAAATCTAAGTTGTCAAATTAACAGGAGGAATTGGTGGCAAATGAGCCCCAAAAACGCGGCTGACAACAAACTTCATCAAGCATAGTGTTTTCTTTTTATTGGTCATCATCAATTATAGTTTGAAAGCAACTACTTTTACTTCAGAGAATGCATGAGTAACTTGCAATTTTGTAGGCATGCCACGTTTACTCGCACTATTTGATTTCTGTTTTTTTTTAAAGGTCTCCGGTTTCTTTTGGGAAAAAAAAAAGTCTCAACTTTTCATTTGACTTTGTATAGTTGGTAAAAATTAATAAATGATCTTTAGATATCATTATAATTCTGGGACCGACGTTCCTAACATTGTGGCCTACCTATGCATGTAGGCTTTAAATCTCCAGGCTCCAGCCCAAAAAAATTCTGCCCTCGTTTACCAAGTTAAGGATTGCACATCAAATGGATACCACAATTGGCTGTATAATAAATGGTCCCAAACAACATTTATTGACAACATTAGACCCGTGTTGAGGCTTCAATTGTCACAGTCAAGCTTTAGCATCATAAATTCCTGGTGGTACCATAAATGTTGGAAGTTTGTTTTGGTTGAAAGATAAGCTTCAGGATCAATAATATGTATATATACAATCATCATTCGCAGTTCAAGTTAAAATAAATAAATATATAAATAAATGAAATAAAAAGAAGTTTGTTTAGTTGAACAAAAATAATGATATTGACAGTGACTAAACTAGGACCACGCTTTTACAATTTCGTCGGCTTACATCGAAAAGTATTAGAACAATTATCAATCAATTGAACAAGACTAAATGTGTTAAAAAGATTGTAAGAGATTGGAAAAAAAAATTGCCAGCCAAACTGCTAGTTGGATACATTAGCAACATCATTGAACAACAACCTTCCTTCTAGTGCACGAAATTTCTTGTAAAATTACGGGGATCTCTTCTCTTCTTACATGAAACAGACCCAAAAACAATAAAATTACGTGTTTTCCTCATTTTATTCTTGTTTTTTAGTACTATAAAATTAGATGTTACTCCATCATAGATTCTATCACTCATTCTGTATCACTACTCTCTTTCTCATATTGTATATAACTTTTTTCGGTAAAAAGAAAGTTATGATGAGAAAGACTCCAAGTTTCAGGACTAGGGCAAACTACCTAAATAGGCAAGCACTTCTAATAGTATTTACAGATTATCCATTAAGAGGAAGGTCGATGGAGATTATATATATCTTTTTGAACTTTAATAGCTTATTTGGTATTAATTCTATATGTGAGATGAAATTATATTTTTATCTATTTATACAAAATTATAGTTTTGTCATAATATTTTATTTTGATCTTATAATTACTAACATGTATACATGAATAAAAATATTCTTAAAATTGAATTCATTTCACATGTGGAGCCGGCACCAAACCGGGTGAGGAACATAAAATTTTAAAATAATGAACTTCATCTTTCCAATTACTTCGAGATACTTGCTTCCTAATGATGAAAACCAAATACTCTTTTTGGTCGTAACCGGGAAGTATATTAAAAATATACGTGAGCTAGGTACATGATTAGAAGTCGTTAGCTCAGGTCGACTTCTATCTTATACAAGAGACATGACAATCATAGTAAAAAATAATACATGACGAGGGATCAGAATCCCATACAAACTGGACAGGAAGAAACAACATGCACTGCTGGAATAACCACTGCAAAGATTGAATGTATAAAACTAGGGACGTGACTGGTCAGCGAGGGTGAGAAGTATCCGACGGCCGATCCATATTCATACTGGAGCTGGATGCACCGGGGGAGAAAATCATGCGATGGCAGTCTTCTGTAAGGACTACTGCCGTGTGGTTCTGAATTCTGCGGGGTCGGGGCGGGGCTGGATGGTTGTAATTGTTAGAGACAGTGGGGTAAAAGGCAGGGGAAGGAACTGGGGGAGGGGGGGACAGGTCCGATGGGGGTTTGGACAACATCTGAGGTAGACGAGTAGGTGCTGGTATTGGAAACATCATGAAGGGATTGTCTTTTGGGGGTTTCCTTGGATATAAGCTTCGAGATTTTCAGGGTTTGAGATTTTTTGTTGGATTGCTTTGGGATTCGGGTAGAAATCTTATTCTTGGACCATTTGATTGTCCCTTCCCCTATGAAATCTTGAAGTGCAGGTAGAGCCGGGGGAGGTTCAGGTTGGGAATGGGTCGTATCATCATTTGTTGTTTGTGGAGGAGGGGAAGGAACAATTGGTATTTCTAGGGAGGCATTTGGTGTGGTCTGTATTGGTGGGGTGGGTAAAGTCGGGGTCGGGAATGATGGCCTCTGGGTCCTCAGTTCGAGGACGACTGAGAACTTGGAACCTATTGGGTGGATTGCTAGTATGGGAGGCTAACGGGGAAACCAGAGGGCCAGTAATTTGATACTGGGGTGGCTGCCTAAACCTTCGAGGGACATTCATCCATTCCCCCCGCCCTTCATCTATCTAGACAGCTGGCTCCCCAGAAGGCATTGAAAATGCAGAGGGGGGCACAGACTTGCCTCCCTGAATATGCGGAGCTACCAGATAGGCTATAATGTTATGATCAAGTTTCCCACAAAAATAACAAATATCTTGCAATCCTTCATAACCAACCTTTAACGGTTCCCCTTCAAGGTATACAGTTCCCTTGAGAGGTTTCGTTAAATCAAGACAAACAGCTACTCGTGCAAATTTAGCTCTAGTGGGGTTAGAAGTATTACCATCGAGCTTGACCGTTCTACCCACCATGTTGCCGAGTTGCCGCATGATTGGGGAATGGTACCGGTTGGTCGGAAAGTCGGGGAATTGAATCCAGGTGACGATGGAGTCGATTTTGCCGGACGAAGCTCGGAAGTTGGGGGACCAAGGTTGCACGCTGAGAACGCTTCTGTAAATGAACCAAGTTCCATCGGTCAGGGCATGCGAATAATCTTGAGACTCCCAGAACCTTACCAAATAAAAATTATTTTCGAGGTCTATAATCTTGATCGAGCCGGTTGGCTTCCAAAGCTCGAACAGTTTTGTACGCAGAGCTGTGAAGCCAATATATCGTCCATATAATTTGACAACAACTGCATTTTCCCATTGCTTTTCCAATCTGGCTTTAAAGGGATCAGATAAAACTAAATTCTCCATGCCATCATGTTCGGTCACCATCAAATCTCCTTCTTCGTATTCAGCCTCTCCCTCCAGTTCCCACGGGTCAGAGTGGTATAGCGGGTTGGAACCGGCAAAGAGGGTGTCTCGGTAACTCGGGCGCATATCCTCCATGGATTCATTAGTACCCTCCGGTTTGGTCAGCTTTGGGTGGGTTGGGGGGCTGGGTCGAACCGGTTAAACCAGGTCGGGTTGGGCCACTGGGCAACGGTCCTGCAAGTGAAGCAACAGGCCTAGGTGCAAGTGGTGAAGGGGATCGGATCCGGTCAGTGACGGGGTCGGCGTCGGCCGATCTGGAGCGGAACCGAGAGCGCCGGCGGTGGACAGGGCTGGCAGGTGGTTCGCGGTGCCGGATCTTTCGGTCGGACTCCATCACGACTGAGGTCTGCCCCACCTTGTTCCGGTCGTGCTTGGCGTTCTGGCCATGACAATCAGAGGACCTAACCGTCGCCATAGTAGCCGCATGTGGAGGCCCATATCCCAATATAATAAAATAAACATAATTAAAATAAACGAAAGAGATTTACCCAAATACCCTTGAAACCCGGGATACGAATACCAGTGCTTCAGCACACAAACATTATCTATAGAATTTTATTAACACCGAGATGTTATAAAATGAAAGAAATAAATCGGCTTAACAAGTCATAAGCCAACACGGCATCACGCCGAAATAACATCATAAAATTTAAACTCCGGCAAAACGCCGATAAAGAAGTAAAAACATTTATGACATCTCAGATTAATTCTCATGCAGCGGAAGATGAAAATAATAATAAAAATCGAGGTAGAAAATAACATGCATATGTCCCTATGGATCCAATCGAGAGATGATGCACAACTACCTACTGAAGAATCTGCGTCTGAACTCCGGGTCGAGGAATAAGGTGAGAACAGCACGCTAACTAAGGTCTGAAAAACAACGGTGACGATTATGTGAGCCGCCTACTCAGTGAACATTAAAAGTCTAAGTATACATGAAAGTGAAGTCATGCTCGTAGGGTGAGTAGTTCACGAGCACAAGTACAACATACAAGCAATATCAGAATCACACACAAACATATAAACACCTTATTGTGTCATTGTCCTTATTATTTAAATTCAATGTATTTTATTACTATTAATATTATTATTATTATGGGCCCTCTACTGTGAGTTAAGTCTCGGTAGCGCATCTGATCAGATCCGGGTGTGAAACCCAAGTGTCGAACCTCAGAAGGGGTAGATTCTGAGGTCTAAAACCACCGATAAATCTCGGGTGGCCGCTAGCTACCTGAGGGTGCACTCAGACACACCTAACCGGTTCAAGTCTTCCAGGGGTGCACCTACATCCCCTGGGATACCATGCTAAACAGCATAAAGTGACCCGAGGGTACCCAACCCTCCCTCGGGGCTACCAGCCGACACCACAGTAGAATTTAATATTTTATTCTTAATTACACTTTTACATTTCTGTTGAAATACATCATGCTTTCCAGGGATGTGTGAGTTCTATGTGTTTTTGTTTCATCCGGGCCTTCGGCCCATAACCACACACTATCACCAAAACATATTACATGTTATATTCCATCACAATTTCTCATACCGAAATTAGGCATGTGAAAACAATCAGGTATACAATTCCAATCATCGCATGTAGCAAACAGGGCAAGTAAACAAACAAACCACACCAACATGCATTCACTAAACATATACAAAAAGACTTGTAATGTCACCTCAAAATGCAGATTATGACTTCTCCCCGAGTCTGAGTCTACCGCTCCTGAGGTATCTCCCGTGCCTGAATACCGGTACATAATATAATCACTAACCTATTTTTTTTTTTGAAGTAAAAACGTGTATGCATGCTAAAGGTATGCTCAAACCAAGTAACTCCCGACCCTAACTATCCGATTATAAAATTCCCGGTCTAAGCCCATAAATGATTCCCGGGCCTAAAGCCCACTAAATCCATAAATAAGAATCCTGGGTCGAGGGCCCACTTCCTTAAGTCAATATTTACCGATTATGAAATTGGGCTTCGAGCCCGTTTCTTTAAGTCCGTAAATTTAATCATCCGTGATTAGGCCTTAAGTCCACATTTTAAGTCCATGAAACGTTCTTAACTTTATAATTAGGTTATTGGGCTTGGGCTCGGTTTTTTTTTTCCTAAAAACCGTTCTAAGGTTGTTTCCAAACCCAAGAGTTATCGGCCTAAAGTTCTATCTGTGTCGGTAAATCTTCCCGGCCACACACTCTACTCCCCGCTCTCGATAATCCATAAATTTACTTGATATTCAAATCTGTATATTCATAAAAGAATTCAATATTTACATACTAGGCGAAATCGAGACAAGACGAGAATAAATACCGTTTGAAAGTCGTAAAAGAGAAAGTACAGTCCGTCGGACAGAACCCGAGCCTTCGCCTAAAAATTCCCGTGCTCGCTGGATTCCGGTCAACCTCGCCGGAATTCGCCAAAATGCTGCCATATCCCAAAATGCAACCAACAAAACTCAATTCAACGCTCAACAACATAATATTGAAGGGAAGGCAGGAAGGAGATCGAAATTCCTTACCCGAAAGACACAAATCCCCACTGTCCAACTTCAATCCTACCGAGTGCCGAACAACAATTGTCACCGGAACCTCAAAGCGCGACCTGCACCTCCTGCCGGCACAAACCCATCACAAACCGCACCAAATCCCACAGCCACCAATAACCCCAACACACCGAGGATCCCCGCACACACAAACAACAGCCAACGACCACCATCAAAATGAAAACCCAAGTCGGGTTAGTACACACACACAACATCAGAACGAGGGAAGAACACAAGAGAAACAGAGGGGACGGAGTAGGATTACCAGAGAACGTCATAGGCGACGGCGACTCCTCGTCGCATCAAAGCCCGGCTGAGTCGCGCCTGTCCTACACCGGCCTCCTAGCCCCTGCCTTCGTTGAAGCCACGAGCAACAGCCTCGTCCTTCGATGGCGGCGGCGGCTCCTCGGTTGTGCGTGAGAGAGATGACCCGAAGAGGACAAGGCGGCGACGGTGTCCAATTGAGAGAAAAGTGAAGATGGTGAAGACGGTGACGGCCTTTGTGTGAGGGAGGAGAGGAGACGAGATGGTGTGGAAGATGGTGGACGGGTGTGGAATTGAAAAGAGAAGAGAAGGAAGAGATAAGAAAAGAAAGAGGAAGAGATAGTGGGGTTGACGACCGTTGATGATGTTAGTGGAGGCAGGTGCCGTTGAGGATGGCGGCGGCTGGGTGGAGAGGCAACGATAGGAAAGAAAAAGAAAATCTAAGGAGAAAAGAAGAAGGTAAGGAAGAAGAGAGGCAGGCTGGGGTTTGGGCTTGACCCGCCAGCCGACGACGCGTCGTTGGCTTGGCGCGGTCAACCCGCCTCAGTTGACCAGACCCTCTTTTTTTTTTTCTTTTCAAATCCCAAAACGACGTAGTTTAAACCAAAGCTACGATGAACGTCGTGTTTCATCCCGAAACGCGTTTTAGGTCCGACAAAACTCAAAAGCAACGTATTACCACTTATAATTAGTAAATCCAATGAAAAATAGTTTAATTTTATTTCCATTACCGAAATCCAATTTTTTTTTTTTAAATCAAAAATGAGAAAAACCGGGGCGTTACAGTTCTACCCACCTTAAAAGAATTTCGTCCTCGAAATTCAATCATCAAATCCGTAGGTCCTACCACGATGATCTTCTGGTGTACTCCACCAGGTGTCCAAACTCAATGCGAGATATCGCTTATACCCTTAAGCGACGTTTCCTCCGCCCTATATAAACCGAACCTCATAACTGAGATCTCACTCTGGACCATGGACTTACCACTAAGATCCCGTACTACCTCTGACACAGAGGATAACAGCTACATCGGTGGTACTGCTTTCCCGACAAGCTCCGATGAGGAACCTCCTAAGAAGCGGTTCAAGACCAACATCATCGGCCTGAAGGAGCATATGGTAGTCTCTCCAAGACGGCGAAAGAAACGTGCCAACAAGAAAACTGAGGATAAGAAGGCAAGGCAACAGCTGAGAGCAGCACTCCTCTGCAGACAAAGAAGTAGTTGGACGCTTCACTGAAGAAGGTCAGCACGGCGGTGATGCAGATTGAACTGGCCTGTATGGGACTCTCTTCTCAGATCGCGAACATACAAGAACTTGTAAAAGATCTGAAGAATCATGTAACTCCGTAGAGTGCTTCTCCTTTGTTGTAAAACGTCATGAAATCAATAAAATAAACTTTCTTCGTAAGTCATAACTCTTATGTTGCGAAAGCTCATTTTAAATCGATTAAAACCAGCAATAAAGATATGAAATCAAACATAAAGAAATTATAAATGAAGCAAAACTCGTTTAATAAAGTCAAAACATTATGAGGTTAAAACAAAACATGTTTCCATGTTCGGCGCCCTTGATCGATCGTGAACATCCTCGATCCCGAGAAACATAACATACACAGCTAACGGTGACGTTGGTTTCCCTCGTGGAAAAGACGTCCATTAGCTCGCAAGGCGGTGATCACGGGAACGTCCTGTTTCCTTGAAAGAAATGTTATCCACTTGTCCACAAAGTCCGCATGAGCCAAAAATGTCTAACAAGTCCCGTATCTCTCCACGATGTCCGAACAACTGTAAGCTTATCGCACATGCGCTCTACTCGAGGTATGGTCCCAACAGTATAGCCACAACGGTCACGAGTGCACGTGATAAAAGATGTCAGAGTAAATCTTAAGGAGACTAAAATGAAGTAGCCCAGGAAATTGAAAATCGTAAGATAGAAAAGGACTGATAAACTCTGGCATTTGTTGCTCGAAAAACCAACACATAAAGTGTCGAAGCAATAAATGGAGTAACGGTAAAATTTCAAAAAGCAAAAACTTAAAATTCGAAAACAAATAACACGCTCCTCCTAAGGTTATAAAAGACAGTGTGGTGAGAAGTAAGTCATCAAAAGCATTTTTAAGGCAATCACACGCCCAGACAAAGAAACCTCAAAACTCAAGAAAAACAAAACACCCACACGTCAAAAACACAATGCCTGCCCCATCATCCGTCTTCTTCGTCGAAGGTGCCAACCTAGGCAGAAGAAACCGACTGGCCTACAGCATGGTCAACGAACGTGCTGAAGAACTACCGAACGAGCTCGGCAGGATGCCGCGACTGGTCTTCGTCGACGAGCTCTACTCATCGTGGTTCTTCGTCACTCCAATGGAAGAGGTGTTCTTCCTAGAGGACCATGGCACTCTGAGGACATCCTTCTACGGCTCGGCAAACTCAGTGATATTCTTCATCTTCGAAAGGCTACAGGAGTTCAACCTGGAGTCCACTTGCCAGACTGTGGATCAAGGTGCCTACTACCAGCTCTCAATGACTGCCCAAAGCATGCCCAGAATGACTCGGTTACCTCCAACCTGGCCAAAGGCACGACTACTGGTGTGGAACTGCAGAGGAGTCGCAAGGCGTGCCCAGGAGTTCTCGCGTACCCTGAGGGACTTGAAGAACCAATATAAGCCGAGCATGGTTCTTCTGACGGAGACACAGTGGCAACCACGGGACGATCACGGTCTCATCCCACTCCGGTTCCCTCAAGCAAACCGGTTCGAGATTCCTGGCCAGAGCGACAGAGGCGGCATGTGGTTCTCGTGGAGTGACAGGATCACGGTCAACATCAATAATGACCCCAACAGCTTCAGGGTCAACGCCGTTCCGAGGAGATGAATGTATTTCTATTTTTATAAAGTATTAATGTACTGTTTATGTTTGTAATGATAATATTAGTATTATTAATAATATTTATGTTTCTGCTTATTTATGGCATCAATTCATCCTGTCCATCAGCATTGTACATGTCTTGGGGTGGATCCATAATAACGTCTATATGAATGCAAACAAGTCGAAAAAAAAGTTTTTTAGAAATTATAAATCCGGAACAGGCTTATGCACAGGGAAAAAAATTATTTTGAAAACCCAAAGATCTGAAGCCCGCTCCGCTACCAACTGTGGAGGCCCGTATCCCAATATAATAAAATAAACAAAATTAAAATAAACGAAAGAGATTTACCCAAATACCCTTGAAACCCGGGATACGAAAACCAGTGCTTCAGCACACAAACATTATCTATAGAATTTTATTAACACCGAGATGTCATAAAATGAAAGAAATAAACCGGCTTAACAAGTCATAAGCCAACACGGCATCACGCCGAAATAACATAATAAAATTTAAACTCCGGCAAAACGCCGATAAAGAAGTAAAAACATTTATGACATCTCAGATTAATTCTCATGCAGCGGAAGATGAAAATAATAATAAAAATCGAGGTAGAAAATAACATGCATATGTCCCTATGGATCCAACCGAGAGATGATGCACAACTACCTGCTGAATAATCTGCGTTTGAACTCCGGGTCGAGGAATAAGGTGAGAACAGCACGCTAACTAAGGTCTGAAAAACAACGGTGGCGATTATGTGAGTCGCCTACTCAGTGAACATTAAAAGTCTAAGTATACATGAAAGTGAAGTCATGCTCGTAGGGTGAGTAGTTCACGAGCACAAGTACAACATACAAGCAATATCAGAATCGCACACCAACATATAAACACCTTATTGTGTCATTGTCCTTATTATTTAAATTCAATGTATTTTATTACTATTAATATTATTATTATTATGGGCCCTCTACTGTGAGTCAAGTCTCGGTAGCGCATCTGATCAGATCCAGGTGTGAAACCCAAGTGTCGAACCTCAGAAGGGGTAGATTCTGAGGTCTAAAACCACCGATAAATCTCGGGTGGCCGCTAGCTACCTGAGGGTGCACTCAGACACACCTAACCGGTGCAAGTCTTCCAGGGGTGCACCTACATCCCCTGGGATACCATGCTAAATAGCATAAAGTGACCCGAGGGTACCCAACCCTCCCTCGGGGCTACCAGCCGACGCCACAGTAGAATTTAATATTTTATTCTTAATTACACTTTTACATTTCTGTTGAAATACATCATGCTTTCCAGGGATGTGTGAGTTCTATGTGTTTTTGTTTCATCCGGGCCTTCGGCCCATAACCACACACTATCACCAAAACATATTACATGTTATATTCCATCACAATTTCTCATACCGAAATTAGGCATGTGAAAACAATCAGGTATACAATTCCAATCATTGCATGTAGCAAACAAGGCAAGTAAACAAACAAACCACACCAACATGCATTCACTAAACATATACAAAAAGACTTGTAATGTCACCTCAAAATGCAGATTATGACTTCTCCCCGAGTCTGAGTCTACCGCTCCTGAGGTATCTCCCGTGCCTGAATACCGGTACATAATATAATCACTAACCTATTTTTTTTTTGAAGTAAAAACGTGTATGCATGCTAAAGGTATGCTCAAACCAAGTAACTCCCGACCCTAACTATCCGATTATAAAATTCCCGGTCTAAACACATAAATGATTCCCGGGCCTAAAGCCCACTAAATCCATAAATAAGAATCCTGGGTCGAGGGCCCACTTCCTTAAGTCAATATTTACCGATTATGAAATTGGGCTTCGAGCCCGTTCCTTTAAGTCCGTAAATTCAATCATCCGTGATTAGGCCTTAAGTCCACATTTTAAGTCCATGAAACGTTCTTAACTTTATAATTAGGTTATTGGGCTTGGGCTCGGTTTTTTTTTCCTAAAAACCGTTCTAAGGTTGTTTCCAAACCCAAGAGTTATCGGCCTAAAGTTCTATCTGTGTCGGTAAATCTTCCCGGCCACACACTCTACTCCCCGCTCTCGATAATCCATAAATTTACTTGATATTCAAATGTGTATATTCATAAAAGAATTCAATATTTACATACTAGGCGAAACCGAGACAAAACGAGAATAAATACCGTTTAAAAGTCGTAAAAGAGAAAGTACAGTCCGTCGGACAGAACCCGAGCCTTCGCCGGAAAATTCCCGTGGTCGCCGGATTCCGGTCAACCTCGCCGGAATTCGCCAAAATGCTGCCATATCCCAAAATGCAACCAACAAAACTCAATTCAACGCTCAACAACACAATATTGAAGGGAAGGCAGGAAGGAGATCGAAATTCCTTACCCGAAAGACACAAATCCCCACTGTCCAACTTCAATCCTACCGAGTGCCGAACAACAATTGTCACCGGAACCTCAAAGCGCGACCCGCACCTCCTGCCGGCACAAACCCATCACAAACCGCACCAAATCCCGCAGCCACCAATAACCCCAACACACCGAGGATCCCCGCACACACAAACAACAGCCAACGACCACCATCAAAATGAAAACCCAAGTCGGGTTAGTACACACACACAACATCAGAACGAGGGAAGAACACAAGAGAAACAGAGGGGACGGAGTAGGATTACCAGAGAACGTCATAGGCGACGGCGACTCCTCGTCGCATCAAAGCCCGGCCGACTCGCGCCTGTCCTGCACCGGCCTCCTAGCCCCTGCCTTCGTTGAAGCCACGAGCAACAGCCTCGTCCTTCGATGGCGGCGGCGGCTCCTCGGTTGTGCGTGAGAGAGACGACCCGAAGAGGACAAGGCGGCGACGGTGTCCAATTGAGAGAAAAGTGAAGATGGTGAAGACGGTGACGGCCTTTGTGTGAGGGAGGAGAGGAGACGAGATGGTGTGGAAGATGGTGGACGGGTGTGGAATTGAAAAGAGAAGAGAAGGAAGAGATAAGAAAAGAAAGAGGAAGAGATAGTGGGGTTGACGACCGTTGATGATGTTAGTGGAGGCAGGTGCCGTTGAGGATGGCGGCGGCTGGGTGGAGAGGCAACGGTAGGAAAGAAAAAGAAAATCTAAGGAGAAAAGAAGAAGGTAAGGAAGAAGAGAGGCAGACTGGGGTTTGGGCTTGACCCGCCAGCCGACGACGCGTCGTTGGCTTGGCGCGGTCAACCCGCCTCAGTTGACCAGACCCTCTTTTTTTTTTCTTTTCAAAGCCCAAAACGACGTAGTTTAAACCAAAGCTACGATGAACGTCGTGTTTCATCCCGAAACGCGTTTTAGGTCCGACAAAACTCAAAAGCAACGTATTACCACTTATAATTAGTAAATCCAATGAAAAATAGTTTAATTTTATTTCCATTACCGAAATCCGTAATTTTTTTTTAAAAATAAAAAAAGAGAAAAACCGGGGCGTTACAGTTAGAGTTGGTGAAGGTGCTCTCCTTGAGGGGGATAAAAAGCATCACGTCCCGAGTTCGAATCCCTAGTGCTGCAGCATGGTAAAGGATTAAACCTTGAAAAGGTGTGGGCTGAGGGATGTGATGTAACAATACCTGAATATGGTGGGTCCCTCAGGGAGAGGGCCTTCACACCGCAGCCTTCGCCGTGGCCGGTTTATTGCCGGAGACAGCAGCGGTCTGTGCCCCCTCACCTTGCATCGGATCCGACTCCATGACGGAATGCCCATCGAAACTCACTTCAACCCCCAAATCATCAGAATCCATTAGTGTAGAAGACGACCCCGACCTATTCTTGACCTTTTTAGTGCTCCGATCGTCTTCATGGACCGCCGAGGAGGTAGTCCCGACGGGCGCAGACATGGGAGCTTCGGGATGAGTCGAGGAAAAAATGAGAGATTTACACGCGCTTCACGCGCTGCATTTAGAGTACGATATTTTACTCACCGAAAACCAAATACTCTAGTCAACTGATTCTTTAAATTAGATAATCGAATGATCTCAATCAAAACAAATGCTGCCTTTACTACTACTTTATGACTTCACTGAAATCTATAGTACCAAACAATTACTCGTAAAAAATTATCAAAATGGAAGTACTATAGCTAGCGCTGGCCTTGGCCATCACTGGAGGAGACAGTACTGTACGTAAACAGTCACTCCAGATTCATGATTTTCATGAGATCCAAGCTAGTACTAAGCTAGTAGTAGGTTAGTACCAATATTTGGACAAAAAAAATTAAGGTACCAATATCAGGAAAAATGTACCAGACCTGCATTGTATTCCGGTGGTTATGGCTCTATATATATGGTTACATTTTTAGAATCAAATTAAAGTTGCATTATGAACTGTGTTAGGGAAGAGGGAGGACTTGGTGTTAAAAAATTTAAGGAATCGAATATTGCATGCACTGCTGGGAAATTTGGAATGTTTTCAGGATGGTTCATTGTGGATGGCATAGGTGGATATATATGTCAAGAGCTTTTTGGAGTATGTCTATTCTAGCTAGCTGTTCATGGAGTCTCACAGTACTTATTTCGAACTTCATAACTCTCCTGTAGACATATTTTTTATCCAACTCTTGTAGACATAATTATACTATATATGTGTGCACATGTTACTGTGTGAACCGAGTGCACTTTGGTTTATAAGAAAGAACTGAATTACTGTTTTTTTTCCTCAAACAAGTAAAATGATTCTACTTTATATAGGTGGTTCTCCCAATATTATATTTTTCATAAAGGTATGGACAAAAAGATTATTAATTAAGTTGTCATACCAGTTTATTGAAAAAAAGAATCAGGTGTGTTGTTATTCATGAAAAATAATATAATGCTTTACCTTAAATGTTGATGGTAGGTAAGCAACTTTAAAGACAAACGTAAGCAGATAAATTCAATACGCAATTAATGCTTGTTAGGTCTATAATTAAATGAATGGCGTTTACTTAATGGCTTAGCGCCTAGTATCAATTACTAACAAAGTTTAGGTAAATGCTCTTTTCATTCATTCAATGGTGCAGGTGAATACAGGGGTCTGTAATTTCGCCATCCACAAGCCAAAGCCAGTCCCACTTTTAAAATTAAGTCATTACCTCTTGTTTCTCTTTTTTCTTTTTAGGGAAAAGTATTACCTCTACTTAATACAAACAAAATATGAAATTTTGAAGAGTAGAATTAACATAATCTGAAATGGTGTTATCATCACCAAGGAATTACCACAAAAGTTCCCAGAAGCCTTTATATATTAGTAATAGCATCCTCACCCCCTTCCCCTCCCCACGTAAACAAATATATATATACGTTCCTATCTTCAAATTATTATGATGAAGACTAAAACATTTTACTAATTCATAGTTTGCCTTTTAAGTTTCATACTGTATTGGAAGTATCTTTTACATTTTGAGTCATGGTATGGATCATAGCGATGACAATATATCATGCAACAAAATACAAAAAAGGGGATATATATATACGTACTTTAAATTTGCATCTGATTAATTACTTGGAGAATTTTTCACCTGTGGAGCTTGACTTTTTTGATCCGTTTCTATGTCAACAAGTTGTAGGTGAGCGATTATTGATGGAGTCAGTATGCTTTCATGTCCCTGCATATATGGAGTGACAGAAATTTGTCTGATTTCCACAAAGATCAAGTACAATTAAAGAGTTATTGTTTATGTGGGTTTCAGTCTTGGAAAAGCAACACACCAGGGATCAGGAATTGCCGGCAATCTATATCAGTTAGCGTACAATAATGATCAAGTTTAATTCCCATAACATTTATATTTTCGCATGGATGACCACCATATATTATATGCTAGTAATTATAGTGTATATTGCCATTATGGAATTTCCATGGTATGGTGTGACAATTAAAAGAAGAATAAAATATTGTACTAATATAATTTAGGGGCAAAAAACGTGGCAATATCACCCAAATATAACATCTCACAAACGTGGAACTACAAAGGGGCCGAGAAGAGTAATTAAACCACCATTAGCATAGGAATTGAATCAGAGGTTGATTGATTTCCTATCAGGAACATAAATTTTTAATTTCGGATGGTATTTGAAAAAAGAGACAAAAGACAACACTATGGTATTTGCAATATAATCTGTGTATGTTTGCTCTTGTTTGTGACGCCAGTATTATGTTTTTTTTTCTTTTAACCATGAAGAAGACCATCCCATATCATTGACCATCAAACAGTTAAGGATTTACATCATCCCATATCATTGTGACGCGAGTACTACTCTATCATTTAAACAAATGATATTATTATCCACACACAAAACCACACGTTCAAAAAGACGTGATAATTGATAAGAGTAAGTATAGTCAAACTTTTATCAGAATTATGGATTTTATTCGTAAGTAGAAGAAAGAATGATTCCTATGTTGATGAGAGAAAATTAATCCACATGTTTTTCTTTGTTGCACATTGGGAGCTTTACCCCAATTACTAATTCATATGTTGTGAGCTGATCAAGAATATTAATCTTTTTAAAATTTAAGAATGTTATTCTTATGCTCTCTCTCACTCTCTTTTCTTTGTATTGGGTATCTCCTGATAAACTAATTAAGCTTGTCAAAGCATATATAAACAACATAGTTGATGCATGATGGAAAATAAGAATGAAAAATAGGGATCATCAAGCACTAGTTGACAGGCCAACTAAATGGAGCGGTTTAAAGAAACAATATCATCAGATTGGCTGAGAAATTAAATTAGGCATTCAACTCATAAGGGAAGGTAGGTGGGAAACTTTTAAAGACCATGATAAAATTAAATTCTCATTTATTGTCAGTTAGGTATATGAATGAATTAGTCGAGTAAATGGCCATAATTAGCTTCATGCAGGAGCCATAAAGGTCATCATTTGACAAAGTGTAGGTGAGTGCAGTTTTCAAACATTTATAGGACGCAACCATATATGTTTTCCCATATCGCTGCCCCTTTTTAATTGTGATCTACCAAAGGCCGGTAAGAGAGATCGACAGAAAACTAGCTAGTACTACTTACATGCCCCCTGACCATGTAAAGCTAAACTTTTGGGCACTCAAAGTGCATGGATACTTGTCACAATCTGAGATTTATAGTGTTCCATTAATGCCTTGTAGCAAAACCATGACGGTTCACTCCAAATTCTTTTCAACTTTTTATTTTTTTTTGGTGGGTCGGATCTCTACAGAAAAAAAGCTTTTAAATCAGCAATACCAATTTGTGTAGTGTTGCACAACATACCCGGTTAACCTATTTATTGCGCTGCACATTTCTTAAACACTACAAACTTGATTGGTATGGCCCTTAGGCCCCATACCCGTATTAGGTTCATAGTTCTTTAAATGCAAGTTACCTATGGTGGCCAGCACCAGCTCATCATGGGACAGCAATGTATTTGTAGGTATCCTCTATGGTTCATGGCTATATATCTTATAAATACATATGAGTTTGAAGTTGACAGATTTAGTTTTTATAAGTGTGCGAATTGGTGTATAGTTGATGGATATATATAAAACAGTGGTTGCATTATCTGCAACATTATAAGTAGCAGACTAACAAGGATTTAACAAGGGGGTTACCACTCCAGATCTAAATTAAACCACCTGCCTGCATCCCTGGTAAGCATCACTAACTTCAAGGAATTCTCCATCGGGTTTAATTAAAACTGTGGAGCAAAGGGTGAAGTGATTATACAACAAAAATTGTGGAACAAGAAGCAAGTAATTAGAGAAAATTATGCATCTTAATTATATATATCTGCTGTGCTAATTAAGAAAACCATAATTAACTGTTTTCACTTGATTTTTTTTTTCTTTCCTTCCCCTAACATTTCCTATAATCAACCACTAAAATTTCCGCCTATCATTTACAAAATCATAAAAATCCAATCTCCCCTAAATGATTCTCTAGCATATCTCAAATTGATATGTTGAGATCAATCCGAGGCTTCTTCACCAATGGCAATGGCACAGGACTGTTGCACCTAGGGCATTTCGGGTTGTTTTTCATTATCAGCACATAGGACAGGCAACCAGGGCACCCTGCTGCAATTGGTGATGATGATGATGATGGTGGTGGTGATGATCCTAGTTTTACTTCATTTTCTTCTTCCTGAATCTCTCTCATTGAAGACGACGAGGAGGAGCAGGAAGGTGACAACGATGCCTTCCATAGCGACGAGGACCGCTTCCTCCCTGCAGGATCTTTCTCTGCTCTCTCAAGTGCAGATTTTACTCTGTCTAGAGTGCACACACTTTGGTAATTGCTGGATACTGTTGATGAGACTAACTTGAGTTCCAAGTTACTTTCATCAAAAAGGTTTAGTGTGACTTTGGAGGAAGAGGGAGGGAAGTTCAGATCCTGAAACCTTGCCACTGTTTGATTAGACTGATGTTTGTGATCCGAGGATGATGAGGGTGAACTTGAAGCATTGCATCTTTGTAAGTAAACCTTACCAGACTGCAAGAAAATTAAATAGGGTCAATACTCTGACAAGGGAGAACAATAAAAAAAATAACATTAGAAATTACTATTATTCTGTTTTTGCCTAGGAATTAAATGGATATATGTAATGTAAACCATAAGTTAAAAGGGGTGACCCGGAAATTATGATGGGAATAATGAATGTATAATTAATGAAAGTATAGAGTATATAGGTGGGGGAAGAAGTTGCAGAGCATTGAAGAGCATTGATTAGTCAAGAAAAGCTACACTAGAATCCTAATTCCTCATTCCATTCATTAAGGGGTTAGCTAGGAAATAATAATATTTTAAAATTTGGTTTTGTATGATGGGTCCATCCACAGAATTTGATCGCTCCTAGAAATAAATACACCAGAAATGCTAGGTTGCTTGAAAAAAGTTAACCAAATCAAAAGCTTGCAGTGAGCCAGAAACATAAAAGAAAGCCAGCCCACTTCAGGATCTGTATAGGTTTCATGAACACCAAAAGCCGGCGAGAAAGTACAATAAACATTTGATTGGAAACAGAGGATTAGGAAACAGAGGAAATGAAAAAACAACTTTAAAACGCACCATTTCAAAAATGGAAAATAATTCAATATCAATATTCTCAATCCAAGCAAATAAACATCGAATCAAAGCAACCATGAGACCCACCCAGATAACATATATTTTATATCTAGAAACTCGGTTTCTCAAGAAACAAATATTTTCATCAACCAAAGCATTTCAGCTGCACCATGGCAAATATGGAATCAAGTCGACAAACATAAAAAGTTGAAGAAACCAGATCTTCTCTTACATACAAACATGACACAAACCAAGAAAACAATAAAACTAAAAGTCATATCATAAGAGTATATCAAACAAGTCATATCATATATATATATATATTGAAAGGTCCCATGTATTCCTTACTGTTTTCTCAGTAAACAAACAGAACCCAGATGAGAAAAACAAAAGAAGAAGAAGGAGAAGAAGAAATACCTTGAGGTCCAAGCGTTTCTCCCATCCACTAGGCACTTCCACATCGAGGTCCAGTTCTTGAGACTGATCATCCTTCGTGGAACCACCGGCGCCAAGCAAGTCTCGGGTGATAAGAGACGTCGATTTTCCACCTGGCCCTTCATTTCCTACCGTCCGATCATCCTTGTATCCATTCAAAACTCTCACCAGAGTACTCACATCAGCCGCCATCGCAGAAACAAACAATAACTTCTTCTTCTTCTGTTTCTTCTTCTTCCAGTGAGAGGCAGGACAGAGGGGAATGGGAATAGTAGAGACTAAAAAGGGTTCTCTGTATTAAATGGAGATGTGTGTCTATTTATATACGAGTGGGTAATATGGGGGAGGGTACGTTACCAAAAAGAAAAATCTAAAATGGAAATGGGTTTTTAATTAATAATAATTACTGCTACTGCTGGCGCTGGCTATATCTGTGAATATATTTTTGAATTTTGGATTTTTCTTTTTGTTTTGCCGTGTAGGTGACATTTGATTGGATTTATTGTTTCATTTAATGTTTTGGTTAATGATTTATTTATGGTATGTGGATGAAGGAGTTGGGGAGGAGAATTCAAGGGAAAGGGAGGCACCCGGGCACGTATGTAAATGGCCCGCATTTAATGCTTTGACATACGACCAGTCGACATTTTTGGCTCTTCATTTTCCCTGTGACTTTTCTTTTTTTATATTTATGAGATTTTTTTTTATTATATGCATACGATAAATTAATTTTGCATAGCAAAGCTTTTCCTACTGTGTTCTTTCTATGTTCAAAAGTAAAGCATCCATGCCTCGTTAAGTGTCTTAATCATTAGATCTCTATAATTCAGCACTAATCTTCACAATACTTTTATTCAATAGGTAAGCTTCATATCATTTTTACTTTATAAAACTTTTTGAATGGGTTAATAGTCTATTTGGACCCCACATTTCTCCTTTTCCACAATTTGAATCCTATCTTTTTACATTGTTTTAAATGGACCCTTTTTTTTTATTATATGGAGAGACGTCGTCATTCCCTCTGTAAATATTAATGGGTGCATTATACTTTATTTAATGATGAGTTTTGTCTATTTATACGATTTTTCATTAATGTACTCCCTCAATTGCTATTTTTAGATTTAATCTAGCCCCTTCGTAAATATTACTCTTGATTTAATTACATGGTAAAAAAGTCATCCATCCGAGTCTTACACCTAAGATCAAACGTAACTCATTTTAATACCCCATGAGACCCGTTTTGCTCATACTATTTCGCTTGATTTTTTATTTTTTTGGTCCAATTTTTTTTTTTATGAATAAATCCATCATTTTTCCACGTTTTAGGCATTAAGATACTTAGATCAAACAAACATTTCTCTGAGGTAATACATAATACCATCTTCTTGTATCTTCGGATGTTATCTTGTGAACAATTGTAAAAAAGGCAACATTGACATTAAAAAATAACAATCACCAATCAAAAATACATAAATAGAGCCAGAAAGCATATTCAATTTGTAAACCTCTTTTAATGATACAATAATGCTATTTGCCAATCAATAATACTAGAGTTATAAAGATTTTATTACTAAGAGTGTGTTACTAACATATGTGGCATGTGCCACATCATAAGTTTTTTTAAGTGGATGCCACATCATTATTTAATTAATCTATTTCCAAATTAGTTTTTTTCCTTCAATTCCAATAACGATTCCAAAATGAAAAATAACAAAAAAAAAAACGATTGAATTGCATTTTGAAAACGATTAAATTCACCTCTGTTTTACATTCTTCCCTTTTTTTTTTTTGATTTTTCACAATCATCAAATCTGAATTGTAAAACAAGTGATCAAATTTATCCATGTTTTGCATCTGTAAGCCACAGATGAAATTCCAATAGAACTAACTCATGGAAAGAAGTGAATTCATGTGAAAAACTCAAAAAAAGACTTACCTAAATTGTATCTGTATAGATCTTATCCAAAACCAAAACAAACTATAAAGGCTGGGCAAGAAGACTTTTATTCTTAGTGGTTTGGGTTGGCAAAATTTCCTTTGGCAAGGTCAACGTGGATGTGTGTGTTTTATGCCACAGTTTGGTGTATATGGTTAGGAAGAAACAGATTAATTTTTGAGCAAGTAGAACTTGACTGGAGCAGATTATTTGATGTAGTTTTGCTGCGTGCCATTTCTTGGATCAAAGCCAAACAACCATCTTTCCGTTACCATTTAAGTGATGTACTCATTTGCGTGGATAGCATCAAGCATTGGCATGGGGTTCCCTGTAAACTTTCTTTTGTGTGATTTCCAGTTTGTGTCAATTAGCGAATCCTCTGTACTACTAGGTGATATGCTAGTCTTTTGAAAGTGATTGTGGTAGACTCAGGTACTAGTCAATTCTCTGTTGGCTTATGACTTCTGTAACTCTATCATCAATCAACAATACTCGTTTATATCAAAAAAAAAAATGGTGGGCAAGAATCACGAGAATTTAAGAAATTTTTTTTGTCAAGGGCATAATAATGCCTGGTTAATCTCTTCTCATTGGCTATGAGCTTTTCATGGAGATGGGGTTTTTAAATAATTTCAACTAGCATCTGGGAATTGGGGAGGAAGGATGTAACAGCCCGGGTAAAATTTTTGATTTTTACCGGGACTGTAGAAGTCGATTTACCGTGATTACTGTTGAATTAAACTCGGGTAATTAATTCACGGTAAAACGGGAGTCGTTTTTCGAAACCGAGAGTTTTCCCGCGCTCGGGAGCATCTTCCTAACTAACCGAGCCCCGGTTTCCAGTTCCGAGACTTGGACGACGTTCAGGAGGATTAATCGGATTTTCCGAGCCCAAGTCATCTTTTTGGACTCGGGAAGGGATTTGTCGGAAAGACGGGATTTCGACGCGAGAATCCGGACCTTCCGAATGTGGTAGCCCGAGCCACTTTTCTTCCTTCTTTTCCTTCCTCTTCCTCTTTCCCGGCAACGTTTCTCTCTCTCTCGGTTTTTCCCGGCCATGTGGGCCCCACTTTCCTCTCTTCCTCCTTTCTTCTTTTCCTTCCCTTCCTTTCTTTTCTTCTTTCTTTTCTTTTCTTTCCCATCTTTTTCTTTTTTCTCCCCGCCTACACCCGTGACCGACCAGCCTTATTCCTCCCATCTTTTCTTCTTTTTTTTACTTTGTCTCTTTCTTCTTCTTTTCTTTAATTTCTTCCTCCTCTTCCCCACATCCTCTCTCTCACCACCAAGCCGCCACCGGCTCCTCTCCCCTGCAACCATTCCCTTCCATCAGTTCCTTCCCCTCCCTCTCGCCATCACCATCTTATCTCCTTCCTTTCCTTCTCTTTTTCCTTCCGCCTTCTCTGCCGCCGCTGCCGCCCAAAGCCGCCTCCCTGCTCTTCCTCCCTCGGTCGCCGCCAACACCACATCAGCAGTGATGAGGCTCAAGACGTCGCACCTCCTCTCCTTCCCCCTCACGATCTCTGCCAAGACGCCCTGCTGCCTTCCCCTGCTCCCAACTCGTCCGATCTCTTCTCCTCCTTTGCAAGTTGCGCCACCACCTCTGCCCTCATCCCCGAACCGACGAACGACTGCTGCTGCACGTTCGCCGCCTCCCTCCGCCGAGCAGAGGAGCGTCACCGCCGTCGCCGTCGCGTGGGTAAGAACCACAACGACCCCTTTGCCCTTTCCCTTCTATTACTTGCTTTCTTTCTTCCTTAAACCCGATTCATGTTTGGATGAACTAATCGGGTCTTGATTGTGGTTGTGCTCCTGGATTGTGGCTCTGTGTTGATTGCTGTTGATATGGGTGTTGTTGTTGTGTGTTTGTTGATTCGGTTGCCGACGACGAGGTGGAGCTGCTGGGGTTGTTTTGGTGTTTGGGTGGTTTGTTTGGTGATGAACAGTAACCGGAGTGGAGCTGTGAACAGTGGATACCGGAATCCGGCGAGGTTTCGGCGAGTCCCGGGATTTTTCCGGCAAAGCCTCGGGAATTTTCCGTCGAGCCCGGAAACCGAACTTTGGGTAATTCCTTGGACCCGCTTTACACTTTGGCACGGGTTT
Organism: Turnera subulata; assembly: GCA_028386065.3. Classification (NCBI taxonomy): domain Eukaryota; kingdom Viridiplantae; phylum Streptophyta; class Magnoliopsida; order Malpighiales; family Passifloraceae; genus Turnera; species Turnera subulata. The sequence continues at coordinate 52,159 of JAKUCV010005688.1, read as the reverse complement.
GGGCTCGGTTTGCACACGGACTCGGAAACGGGCCGAACGTGCGGAGGCCCATCACACCGTGACATATGCATTACCAACGGACCCCGAACTTTAATAACGAAACCCGAACAACGCTAATGAACCCGGACCCTAATGGTTTAATTAAAACAAAGATTTAATTTAATTAATCAAATACTAATCCTTAATTCTATTTATATTTCGTAATTCGATTTATAATTTTATTTTGTGTTGGACCGTTAGAAAGACTTATAGTATTTAAATTCCGGTTTAGATAATTTATATGTGGACTCTTAATAATTAAAGGCCCAATTATACTTATTTACTTGATTTAAATGTCAAATGTAAACTAAAAATAAAAATATGAATACCTATGAATAATAAGCACATGTGTATAAATGATTATATATACGTATCTTACTAAATTATGTTTAGCTAAATAAAGAAGTTACAATTTTATTTATCACACAAATATATATATGGTAAAATGGGAGTCACCTACTATATACGTATGATCTAGTATCGATTATGTATAAATATACGTATGTATACATGTATTTTAAAATGTTTATGTTTCCCTTATCGACAAAGGGCTAGAAAGCCGGGATATCGGCTTGAACGTTTGGATTTGGTTTAAATTTAAAAATTAAGAATAATTAGAATATCGATAAGAAACTCGGTTTCGGTTTTAATTAGAAATTAAGTATAAATGGTATAGTGAATAAAGAGGTTAATTTCATGATAAAGAAATTGGATAAGGCAAGCCGTATAACGATTTCTAAACCGGCATCATGCATAAACATTATGTTGTGCATTATAAGTGATTACGGTGTTCCTGTATGTACATATAGGGTATCGGGATTTGATTGGATAGCACTTTCAGAGACATACCAGGTGAGGATGGATAAACCTTGATATGTGCCCGTAATGCTGTGTGTGTATTTTTGTTTGTGGATTATCGTTGTTTGTTTGATCTGCTGGAATGTTTGTCGGCTGATACTTGATTGTTATGGATTTGTTGATGCTGTTGTAGAAACGTGATAGTCCTGTGTATGTCATGTTGGATATGTTGCTGAACTGTTTGATGTGATAGATTGTTGATATGAGATTATTGATTGAGTGAGATTTGGATTAATCTGAGGAAATTAGAAATTGGATAACCGAGGAAAGAATAATGAGTATGGAAATGGGATTGGATTTGATATTGAAGTGATGATGTAATTGTCACTTGGAAAGTAGTGGTACGACTAGATGGTTAGAGACTAGTTCTGTGGTGCCTTGCCAGAGGGTTTGTTGGTTGGGGGTGTTGACCCCGGATTTGAGATATTGGGATGTTGATCTCGGATTTGTGATATTGGGATGTTGATCCCGGATTTGAGATATGGGGATGTTGATCCCGGATTGTGGTGGGGCCTGGCATCCAGAATTAGTTAATAACCAGGTACGACCCTAGCTTGTCCAGTGACGGGGCCCGGAAGATAAAATTGGTAATTAAAATTAATAAGTGTTCTTTGGGTCTTGGTTCAGTATTGATTATGATGTGCTTGACATGATTTAATAAGTTTCCTCTATCGTGATGTTTGAGTTGGATATCTTTGTCGTGTGGTATGTGTTAGTTGTTATGGCAGTATCCTGTGATGTGTTTGTTTGTGCTTGTTGTTGAGATAGTCGTGTTGTTTCGTAAGTGTTATGGTTGAATATATAACTGTTTATCTTTCGTCGGTGAGCGTTTCGGACTCACCCCTCGCCTGCGGGGTTTCATCCCGTAGGATGAGTTGTTTGTAGTGCAGGAACGTACCGGGCGAGCTGATGCGTACCCTTGGACAGGCTTGGATCCATAGTTGCATTGTCGCATACAGTGTCTATGTGAGTTTTTGTTAAGTCTTCCGCTGTGCAATGTTTCGCTATTATTGGGCCATGCGGCCGGTATTGTATTTTTGTTGTTCATTATTTTGGGCCGTTGGGCCGAGTTTATGTTGTCCACACTGTATGCTTGGGCTTTGTCGGGTTGGGTTGTCACAGTTCCGGCACGTGTTTATTGTGTACGGTAAATACGGGTCGGGGCGTCTCAAAGGAGCTAGAAAATTAGGGTTCATAAGCCAATAGGCAATAACCAAAAAATGATGGAAAGAAAATTGAAGCCAAGAGGAGATGGAAACAATTTTTTTTAATGAGAAACAACTTGGAAACACATTAATTAAATAAGAAAGTAAAAAAATTTTGAAAGGAAAAAAATAAACAAAATATCACGATTGGAAATTAAAGGAAAAAAACTAATTTGGAAATAGATTAATTAAATAATGATGTAGCATCTACTTAAAAAACTCATGATATGGCACATGCCACATATGTTAGTAACACACTCTTAATAATAAAATCTTAATAACTCTAGCATTATTGTTTGCCAATACATATATCACCTCTGAAAATTTCAGGGATGAGGTGGCATGCTATGTGTCTAAATAATAAATTTATAATTAAATGGTGATCAGATATATATTAATTATCAATAGAAGATAAAAATAGAAAACCTAATTTCTCTTTCTCAATCTATTTTCTTTCTTCTACCTCCCCTCGCGGGCAACGCTCCTTCCAGGAAGAAAAAAAATAAAATTTTCTCAATATGAATTCATCTTTTCCTTCCCTTTCTTACGAGAAAATGGTGACTTTCTAGGATCCAACATCTCGCAGAGCTCATTAAATATTGCCTGCAGGCAATCCAAATCAACTCATGATTAGTAGATGAAGGCACGCAGAGCTAATACTTAATAGTAAGTTTGCCTGCACAAACAAGCTCACATATCTATACGTAAGCTTCCCAACCAAATTAAATTCAAAAGGATCCAAATCCGCACAAATCAACACAGTCCCACAAACCGGAAAAGGATTTTGGCAGATGGGTTTATCGGCAGTTCTTTTTTGGACCTGTTGAATGATTTTGCGCTTGTTGTGGCCGACGGCGAGGTTGTCGAGGTTGACGATCTTCTTGATGTTGATCTGGACAAGGGAAGGAAAAGATGAATACAGATGTTCGCGTGTGATTGTGTGAATTAATCTTCAATACACAACAGTTTTACAATGGTATTAGATAAGTTATCTAAGATTGTTCTACTAGCTTAATCAAGACATCAAAGAGTTAGAATTTTGGGAATGCTTCAAGGATTGGTTGTTATTGTACAGAAAAACAAAGTTACTTAATTATTTGATTAATTATTCTTGATTATGGGTATTAGCTAGCCATGGGTAGGTTAGTTACACTAGTAATTAGAAGAAGTTGATTAAGCGATTATCCCTGAACTTGATGTCTTCAATGCGAGCCACCATGTTAACCTTCAACTCCCCAAGTGAAGCCCCAAAGTGGTGGAGCTCCTCTAGAAAAAAACAAAAACTTTGTTTTTCATGTACAATAACAACGGGGATCTCTTCATTTTTTGTAAATTTTAGACAAGGGAAGGAAAAGATGAATTCATATTGAGAATTTTTTTTTTTTTCTTCCTGGAAGGAGTGTTGCGGCGAGGGGAGGAAGAAAGAAAATAGATTGAGAAAGAGAAATTAAGTTTTTTATTTTTATCTTCTATTAATAATTAAGATTTATTATTTAGACACCACCTCACCCCTAAATTTCTAGGGATAATGTATGTAGTGGCAAATAATATTATTGTTAATGATATGCTCTCATTTTAAAGAGGAGAAAAAAGAGTGAGATGAGATTGTAATTTGTAAATCAGTTGGATGAGCTTAGTCCTGGGCATGGGACCCACAAATTAAGGTGTTGTAGCTGTTAGTTTTTTCCATGTCATTAAAACTAGAATAAAATTTGATTGAATGGAGGGACCACATTAGTCAAAATTGGATAGAAGGATTATTAAATAAAATTATTGGGTATAGGGATGAAAATTATCATTATAAAAATGCAATGGGGTCCTATAAACACCTACTATTGATTGACGAAGGACTAACTTTTCTCCATAACAAAAGCTTGTAAAGTCCGCTTAAAAGTTAAAACACTGAAAGAACACGGGAATCATATTGTAAAAAAAGATAAAATCTGGAGTCTAAATAAAACATTAATCACATGATCTAATGATAGAACCGAAGACCTTTCTCATTATTTAGTTTATTTTTGTTATAAGAATTGAAATATAAAATAAAAAGGTTTACGATAGGGCTTGTTAAGGTCATTAACAAAACCGTTGAAGAGTTTTCTATTCTCGAATATAAAAGCGCCAGTTTGAAAATAGCAATAACCCAGCATATGATAAAATCGGCTTAAAAATGTTATTTCACAGAGGTCCAAATATTTATAAAAGACGTCAATGAGGCCCGACAAACAGAATTACAGTCTACCTTGGGTGTTTCTGGTGTTGTTAATGTTAAATAGTATTGTCCTCCAAAAGGGTGGATTAAGCTTAATGTGGATGGAATGGAACTATGCATAGCCATAGTCAATGAGTAGCAACAAGTGATTTATTATATGATTCTAATTAATGGTGTTTCGCTGGTTTTGGATTTTGCTATAACATTGGCTATTGTTTTCTTCTCAATGCGAAACTTTGAGGTTTGTTTGTAGGTTTATCTAAGATTTAGGATTTGAAGTTCTCGCTAGTGGAGGTTGAAGTGTATGCATTAATTGTTATTACTAATCTTGAGCATCAGGAATTTCGGACGAGATGTAGCTCGGCTTTGCTACAATCCGTTCAGCTACATAAAAATTGGCAAATTCAACCCCGAAATGTGTTTAAAAAAGCTAACTTCTGTACAGATTGGCTGGCTCATATGGCCTTTTCTCTTCCTTTAGGTGTTTTTCATTTGGTTAGACCACCAAATAGTTGTGTTGCTTTGCTTTGGACTAATGTATCAAGGACTTCTGTTCGACTTTATATTAATTTTTTTTCTTTTTTACTTTCTTCAATCTTTCTTATTTTGTTTTATTCATAATTATCCTAGAAATTAAGTGGGATTGAACCCGTAATCTTCGACAAAATGATGACTTGGTTATCAAAACTTTTTAAGATTTTATAGTTCATGGATTCGTTATGTTCTACTTCTCTAAAGAGACTGGAGGTTATTTAAGGGCAATTATCTTCACACTTACTATTTGCTTTTTCTTTTTCTTTAACTCTTTTAAAGGAAAAAAAAAAAAAAAGAAGAGGAAAAAGAGACAAAAACTCAGGTCCAGCAGACCTTGACTCCTGAGCCTCTGAGCAACTAAAGTTGGTTATACTCCATTGGTGTTTGATTAATTAAGGTGGCAAAGTATTAATTCTCTGCATTAATTTGTTCTGACCATGTTTGCCAGATTAAGTAACATTAATGGGTGCAATATACCCCATTCGATGTAGTATAGATCTCCATTCACCCATGACACGTATGCATTAGCTACTGACTTGCATAAAAATGTAAAGTCGTGGTTCATTGCATTGTTTTAAAGATTTTGATATTCTGGTCTGCTAGACACACCCTCATTATCTGTCGTCTGCTACACTTTCATTTTCCTTCTCTTCGTCCTTTTGTGGTATTATGGATCATTTTCTTTTCCGTTTGGTTTTCCTCGAAACGGAAAGGAAATTTCGTCATTCTTATCTATATGGTTCTGGTTCTCTGAATATCAGGGACTCTTTTGTTATGTCAAATCTCTATTTAGGCCACTGAAGAAAAAAAACATTGTTAATTTGCAAAGAAAAAAAAGAAAAATCAATCATCATTCTAAAATTCATATCATTGCAAATTCTCCCTCAAGGATTGTTATTTTGACTCAGATGAGAATTTATGTTATCTTAGAGTTTACCAATATTTTTTCCATCCACCCGATACTATAATAAAACTAATATTCAAAGCTAAAAATGTGGGGTTGGTCTAATTGGTAATCGGCTCAGTTCCGGGGTTTGTCTCAAGTTTGAATTTTGTGTATACAAAAAATCTTTATCGGAAAACTCAACCACTATAATCAGGTACACGACCCGAGTCGGATCTTGATTAATCAAGGCAAAGCTTGAAAAGCCAAAAAGAAAAATTTCACTCCCTAGACTTAATAATAATTGAAATAAGCGGAAATTAAAAGAAGCCGAATAGCTTTGTACCCACCTCCACCTGCCTTACCCTGGTTAACCACTAATTATGTTGTTGCTTTTTATGCGAAAAGAAAATAAAATACTATGGTAGTTTGGTGCAAAAAGAGGATTGCGTAGGAAAGTCGTCAAAGGTTCATAAATTTATGGGTTGATAAATGTCCATTTATACGCTTCATGAAGAAAAGGAAATGGAGTAGTCGTGTGAGGATACATTTATTTGGATTCTGATTACTACTACCATGTTTCAGAGCTTAGGAAGGTGTAAGCATTTAAGAGGCGCCACAAAGCCTTAAATACAACATTAAATATGGCGAGACCCCTTAAAGATGATGACGAATTCATGATGAATTCTTGCAAAGGACATCTTTTGTATTTATAGTACTACTACTACTCCTAACATAAAGAAAGATTATAAAGCAAGAAGATATGGACAACATTTTTCTTGGATTAGTGCCCGTGATTTAATGCTTTACTACTTTTTTTTCCATTTGGTAACAGCATTGAATTTGAGAATTCAATGCCTTTCTTGTTGGTATTCTTTATTTTCAAATTCAATGCGTTTCTGGTTGGTATTCTTTTATTTTCTGGGCTCAACAGCAGCTGCATTGAAAGTGAACCAAGTTTACCATTTTATCTCATAATCGGAGCCCAGAAATTTTCTGCCTAAAGTAAGTGCTAATCCAATTAAACGCTGACGTCAAGCATATACATATATTGGTCAATTCCATTCACCTCATATTTGGTATCCTATCATGAGCAAGAGCAAGAGCAAGTGAGCAACATTCTGATAAAATAATAAAAAAAATTCATAATACTTCTGGCATTTTTTAGCAGTATATGCATTTTAAGTAGTCTACTATAATTGAGGGACTTGCTTTCGGTTTGCGTCTGCTTCTTTGGCTTTTAGGAGTTGTAAGCATTTAAGATGGGGGCATTTAATGTCATTTAAACCCCCTAGAGAAGAAGTCAATAGATTCACATTAACTATTTCCCCGTGATTTCTTCCACTTCATACAAAGTATAATATATACTACAATCTTTTACCACATATTTTTCTCGTTTTCATATTTGAAATTCAAGAAATACTAATATAAGGTCCATATACTCCTAACCTGGAATTGACTTGCTTTCTGGCACGTGAATTTCTACAAGTACAAACAGAAGTTTAACACTAGGAAGGAAATGATGGCACGGAAAATGATTAATGAGCGTTGAATGGGAGACACAAAATTACAAGCAACACTTTAAAGATCAAGAAATGATGAGTAATGAGACTCCAAGAAGTACATTTTCATGACTTTCAAGTCTTGATAGTATTAAAGAGAATTGATGAGAGGTTGGGTGATCATCCGTAATGTTGATTTCTGGCGTTTTAATGTTTTGATGCCAAGGTATATTGGGGAATCATGCATAGATTTTTCAAGGTCCATTGCTAATTTTTCACATTTTTTGTTACCCCATTCCTAATTTAACATATTACCTGCTATTCCATTAATCATAGAACTCCATGACTACTTAGTTTGAAAATGGTTGGATCATTTTTAAGGGGAACAAAAATTTGAACTACTAATACCTAGAATTTGTATATATTTGATTGGCTAAAATTGGGCCTTGGATGCCTAATCCAAAGTTGTGCAAGCAAAGATTCAAGAGGCTGTATGGTGAGTGATGTCAAGACACAACCGACTACTTGTAACTCCGCGTGTCATGTGGCGGAAATTCTTGAGCCGCCATGTCTCCAAAGTTATGCAAGCATTGGATGTTTACTAGTACTTTTTTCTCCTTGTGGCGGCAATTCTTAAGCTGCCTAGTCAAATGAGAATTGAGAATTATGGAGGTATTTACTTGGGAAATCAGTAATAATATTACTCCTCAATTTGGGTCTCTTTAATTTATTAAGATATTTAGAGGATAATCAAAGTCATTGCTATGTAGTCCTTAATTAATATGCAAGACTTTTGTTGGGCTTTTATTTTAACCCTCTTTATGTTGTTTTGTAAATATGGGAGATATATTGGTATGAAGGAGTCTAAAGAAACATATATAATGCGCCACGTATGGAATCTGTTTATCCAATCCATGTTCTTTGTGGATTGCTAGATTAATGAATAAGTGATTAAAAGGCGTTGCTTTACTGGTGTTACTGCTGGAATGTTAAAATCACAACTGAGTTTTCTCTTATGTTAGCAAAATACTGAGCACAGAGATTTTGTACCAAGAGTTATGTTCAAACATCTCATAGGAAATCATGGAAATAACTTACTTTTGATGGGGTATGGAAAATAGTATGCACTCTATTTTCCTGACTTTGGTGCTAATTCCCATATGTTTTTGTATCAAACTTTGTTTCAGTTATGTACTCTAAAGAGTTGTTGGTAGTAAGGTCGTCTTCAAGACTCGAGATCAGCCTGTAAAACCAAAAACCAATATTGAAGAAGGGATAAGAGAAGGGTGGTTAAGTAGTAGAATAATTTAGGTGTACTCGTTCAACTAATTTCTGAAAGTCAAAGGGATGTGAGTTTGTTCCTCCATTATATCTTTCCTTTTGTTTTTTCTTTTGGCCCTAAATGTTCTGTTCTAGTTACTGTTTCTTTACCAGTTATGAATTATTTGAGAATGAAATTGCCCCGCAAATGGAACTTTCATATATACTGGAGTGATGGTTGAAGCCAACTTTTGCATATCATAGGAGTACTATTTGATTGTGGATCTATATTACATAGGTTATTTCATATCTGACACAACAGTATATGGTCGGTTGAGTTCATCATTCATAATGTAGCACAAACTTTTTTTGTTGAACAAAAGCGAGATAGTGTCATATATAATTCAAACATTCTTGGACAATGTAGCAGTACTAGTTGGCTGTGAATTGATTACATTGATTTTTTCATATTTGACTGATAAGAGTGTAGTGGTGTTGGTTGAGTTAATCGGTCATGAAATAGTAATACCATGGTAGGTGCTTTTCAAGTTGTACTTGGGTCTCCTTTTGTTGTAGGTCTATCTATGCTATGGTAAGCTTGAAGTTGATATTCTGTCCTATATTATTCCTGCACTACTTGGGCACACATACAGTGGAAGAAATTGATTTTTTTTCTTTTGTATATGTGGCTACTCTTGTAATCATTTTCCCCTAAGAATTCTCCTAAAAGAGGTGATAATTGCCAGCTCAAGCAGATTCTGGTCACTGTTTTGCTGGTTAAAAAACTTTAATATGGTTTTGGGGCAATTGAAAAGCTATCTGCCGATGAGTATATGTTGAAGATTTGTTTTTTGTCCTTAAACACCATGACATTCTCTATGGTTAACTCTCTCCCTGAATATAATTGAGAAACTTGAGCAACACTTGAACAACAGCAGTTGATTAATTAGAAGCTCAAATTTGACTGATTACAAACATGATGATCCTTAGCTTGAGAGAGGGAGAGTTAATGTACAATCTTGAGGAACTATTTGCATGTCCTATACGTACTAGATACAGTATAAATACAGGATGCCATTTGGTATTATACTCTACCCTGTGCACAAGAACAAACATCCTCTGCATTCATGAGTCACACTGATCAGTTGCAGTATAACCAATCATGTGGTAAGTCCAATCGTGTCTTAGTGGTAAACGTTTGATATTGCATATGTTGTCTACCTAAGATTTATTGACGTATATTCGCGGTTGGACTTCAAAATCCAAAAAAAACAGAACCATGTTTTTTCCTTGACTGGAGCCAGGCCCAAATATGTCACCTGGCAACTCTTGCTCTTAATTAATGATCAGGCACCTCTGTTTTGCCGGATATTAAAGGAACTGATCGCCCTGTAATGGTAGTACTATATGAGATCGGGCTGGGAATGATATATTGTTACTGCATTGCCTCTATTTTTTTTTTGGCTAGCATTGGTGTCTTCGGCCAATCCACCTATATTAATTGGATAGCATTGATAGTATACAAAAAAAGAACATTCATTGGCCCATGTGTGTTTAACCTTTCCTGAAACGGATTATTTTATCTTTGTTTTTGACAAATGGAAAATTATCTTTATATCAATAATAAATGAAAATTCTTTTTTCTTTTTTCCCCCTAAAAGTAAAATGACTAGTGTTCTTATGAATTTCATTTATTTTGAATCGATCCAAATCAAATTCGTACGTACATGAGAAGGGGAAAAAAAAGGAGAAACTAAAACAAAGAAGGGAAAAGTATACACTTGTCAAAATAGCGGTGAGTGAAAAAATATAATTAATTTTTTTGACAGAAAAAGAGGATCTAGTAGCAAAGATAGCAATTAAGAATATAATTTATTGGCAAGGCAATGAATATTCGAGCAAAGTTTCTTCCTTTTTTTCTTACATAATATAGGAAATTATCAAAGCTATCCAAATTGTTCACCACTGATAAAGCCAACAGAATTGGTTTACTCTTTTTTTTTTTTTTTGGCTTCGGTGCCTTGGCGCATTTGAAATTTCTTAGAGGATCTTGGCAACAAGAACTGCAACCCCATATACCCTTTCGCCGAGAACTTGCAGGTTGATTGATTGGTCTTGTTCAAAAGTGAAACTAGTTATTGGGAGTGTGGTTGAATATTGACCTTGTTCAAGAGTGAAACTAGTTATTGGGAGTTCTGGGTAGCTCGCATTTGAAGGTGTAGCCGGCCAAACTTGCATCCCGACGAAGGAAGATGATGCACCTGTGAATTATGATGCACAAGTCATAAAATCAATCAAGAGTTCATAAAATCAATCAAGAGTTTAATAGAATAGAATAACAACAGGCGAAATTGAACAAATTATAATCATTAATGTATAAGAAACTATAAATACCTGATGTCATTAGTAATAGGACTATAACAAATAAAGAAGTGACGAAAGTTTGAATTTTTGAAGCCATTTTAGAACTGCAAAGTGCAAGGCAGAACAAACTTTAATATTGATGAGTGGGGAAGTGTTATGCTACCCGGCAAACAACAACTCTTTTTTTGTTGTTTGTATAGTGTGATGTTAGTTTGAACCCGCCGGAGGACTTATATATATAGTGTCACAGTAGTTTCTAATCATACTCGGAAAGAGTTTCAGTTGTAGAAAACAAATCCCACTTGGAAAAGGTTTCAATACACAAAAATTAAAATTTTTAAGGTCTTTCAATTGTTTGCTCCTACTACACTACACAAATATCTATCTTGGGGATCGGCCTTCTCCTACACAGATTAGGAATAACAATCGTGAGGGGCCACCTAAATGCGCATCTCCATCTCTCCCGATAACATCACAAAGTTCTTCTCCAAATACGACTAGAAAAAGAAATTCCATCACCGTCTCTCCCCAATCCGTGCACTTATCTATGGCCACCAAAACTGCGGTATTAATACGCGACCCAATACTTTCAGCTCAGGACAAAAAACTGAAAGAAGGTTCCTTCACTTCCTTTGTATCTCTCTCGATATATAAAAAAACACAGTTCGTAGGATTTTACCAGAAGCAAAAGAAGATGCAAATCTTTGTGAAGACCCTTACTGGAAAGACCATCACTCTCGAGGTCGAGAGCAGTGACACCATTGACAACATTAAGGCCAAGATTCAGGTACCCTTTTGTTCGTTATGTATTTAGTTTTTCTCTTTTCTTGTTCTGGGTCTCTTTGTTTTGGATGAAAGATTCTTGCTTTAACGTTGTTTATCTGGAAACCTGTTTTATGCTTTGTTTGGTTGAAAGTGAAAAAGTTCCAAGTATTTAACGTTGTTACTTGAGCTGCGTTGATTAGAGAGTTTGTTGTGTTTGATAATGTTAAAGAGACCGTATACTGGACAGTGTTTTAGCTACAACAGGCTAACAAAATCAAAAATTTAAACAAAACAAGGGCCTGGCTGCATGCATGGATGTATATATATATATACTGTGTTTATTATTTGAGCACTGTAGAGTTGTGACTTGGCTGCCTTAATTTGAGAATTTGTCATATTATATGCTTTTGATTATGAACTCATTGTTTATTATGTGTGTGTGTTTGTCAGGATAAGGAAGGGATCCCACCAGACCAGCAGAGGTTGATTTTTGCTGGTAAGCAATTGGAGGATGGTCGAACTCTCGCTGACTACAGCATCCAGAAGGAGTCTACACTGCATCTGGTTTTGAGGCTTAGGGGAGGAACTATGATCAAGGTTAGGACACTCACAGGAAAAGAAATTGAAATTGACATTGAACCCACCGACACCATTGATCGTGTCAAGGAACGGGTGGAGGAGAAAGAAGGCATTCCTCCTGTGCAGCAAAGGTAACAGCACTTTAGTTCTTTTTACCTTTTTTTTTTACTACCTAATGGGCCCCACACCTCCGCTACCACCTAAACTATTCCTAAATCCTAACAACACAAATGTAAACGCTCCGACTCGAACCGGGGTGGCTTCCACGGAGGAAGACTTGGATGCCAACGTTTGGTTGCTGGCAGTTCTTTTTACAATTTGGATGCTGTAAGTTTGATGTTATATCCTGTGTCAGATATTAACAGTAGCTAGCTCGTAGTTAACCCTTTGCAGGCTTATTTATGGCGGGAAGCAGCTTGGAGATGATAGGACAGCTAGGGATTACAATATTGAGGGTGGCTCTGTGCTTCATCTTGTGCTGGCCTTGAGGGGTGGCAGTTCTTAGATATATTGCTCTTTTAATTGCCAACAATATCGATACATAACAGCAGATATTGTGACATTATGACATGGAACATATTTCTGTTAATTTTCAGTCAAACTATCAAAAACTAGTCTGTTTCTGTTTACTTTTTTATGCGTATCCCTGCATACGCATAGTCTTTTTATCTGGTAGAAGTGGAAACTTGATGAATTTTTTGGTGGGCTGTTTTGATTCATTACGCGTCGATAGTAGACCCATTATCTCATATTGGGGTTGGGATTGGGCTTGAGCCTATTTGGAAAGAAAGCTTAGGTTTGTTTTGCATTTCGTTTGGACTCTCCGGCCGGCCTGCTTTGTATAATACCTGAAACTATCACGCATTTCAAAACCAATTGAAATAGACAAGCCCATTTTCTGATTTCTTGTAGATTCCAACATTCATATGCAACATAAGATTAAAAAGAATACCGGATGAGCCAAAAAAAAGACATAAAAAAAGATATCAACTAATCTGAGTGGCGGTGCAAGTTTTGGATTCTAGATAAGAAATTCAGGTTGATAGAAAATTCAAACTTCTATAAATAATGATTTGAGGTTTGGGAAGATTGAATTATATGTGGAAGTAAATAGTATTTGGTATTTTTTAAAAATATTTTGACTATCATATTTTAGAGCTATTTTTTTCTACTTTTTATTTTTTTGTAGTCCTAGTTTTTCTTCCTAGTTTTTCCATCTTAATAATTATGATGTTTAAATATTGAATTCGTAATTTACTTTTCCGCTTAAATTTTGTTATATCCTTGATATTTCTAGTACTAATATTCATATAGTGGAAAATGATGCAAACGGTTCAAAAATAACCACCCATACGTAGTAAAATTTTCAAATAACAACATAATAAGATCCTATAAAATCACGTGTTGAAGACAAGCGTATTACACATTTATAACGTTTGACTCAAACATGTGAACTCCCGACTTAGAGTACCTAATTTGGTGTGGATAGATTTACACAAAGGTGAAAGATCAAAGAATTTTGCAAACTTTGAAATTTAGAGATTCCATGATGTAATCCCTACAATTTTGACTTCTAAATATTTAAAATCAAATAACTTTAGTCCACTATAGTCTTTGTTGGGGTCTCTATCGTCCACTCTATAGTTGCAATGTGTCACAAGAAAATGTTAAATTAGTTGTCTACTTATTAACGTTAGCAAGTACTTTTCTTAAAATACTCTTATTTTTCAAATGTTAATTTGTTATTGTATAACAAAATATATAGTAGATATAAAAAATACAAATGTATCATAAAACTTACCAATTTCTTACATATGTGTACGGTATACTGTAATTCCAATGCAAAAATAAAATAAAATTGGAGAGTAAGTGTAACAGCCCGGGTAAAATTTGGATTTTTACCGGGACTGTTAAAGTCCTTATATAGTGATTTACTGAATGAATTAATCTTGGGTAATTAATTCAAGGTAAATCGGGAGTCGTTTTTCGAAACCGAGGGTTTTCCCGCGCTCGTGATTTTCCCGTGGATTTTTTTCGGAACTAAGTTGGTATTTTTCGGGTTTCGAAATTTCTCGGAAAATAACACCGGAAAATAACTAAGGAGGTATCTGTTATTTTCTGGTCCGGATCGGACTCGCCCGTAATGCGGACGAATTTCATTATTGAGCTCACAAGTCTAATAGTAAAAAACAAAACAGATTAAAAGTAGGAAGCTGGTGGGGAAGAAGAGGAGGAAAAAAAAAAGAAAAGAGAGAAGAGAAAAGAGAGAAAAGAAAAAGAGAGGAGAGAAAAGAAAATGGAGAGAAAAGAGAAAAAAAAAAGAGAAAAAGAAAAAGAAGTAACCGGAAGGAAAAAAAAAAAAGAAAAAGAGGACGAGGGCAGGAACCGCCGCCACCACCACCATCGACCACCTCCACCTGCAGACCCGTCGTCGCTTCCCTTCCTCCTCGCCGTTTCACTCGCTCGCCGCTACAGACCGCCGCACGACGCTGCCACTAGACGAACCCGACAGATCGAGTTCGTCAGTAGCCGGCCCCCACTCAGTCTCCTCCCTGCAGCCGACGACCCGCGACCCGATCTCGGATCCGCCTCCTCCTTCTCTCTCGCTTTGCCGACGCCAGCAGCGACACCACCGACGAAGCTTCTCCCTTTCGCGCCGTTCGCCATAAGCCCGTCTGCCTCGATCCGTCCGCGCCGTCGGTAGCTGAAACCGTAGCCGCCACGACCTGCAACCGCAAGGGAGAAGCGGGTTGGACGACCCGGGTTGCTGCCCCGGATCCGCGTGGTGCTGACCCGGATTCCAGCCTGGGCCTGGGTCCTGTGCATCCGGGCTGGACCTCCTTTGGGTTTGAACTTGGGCCAGCTGACTTGGGCCTGAGACCTTGGACTTTGATGGTGGGTATGATTGAACCTGTAGACTTAGTTTTTGGGCTTGGACATGGGCTGTGCTATTTGGCCCAGTCCGAATTTAATTAAAATAATAATAATAATAATAATAATAATAATAATAATAATAATAATAATAATGATAAACATAATAAATAAAATCTGAGAAATATATATGTATAATTATGTTATGGAATATATATTCTGGAAAGTATATACATAGAGTATGGTTTGTATCTTTTGGAAAATTTTTAATACTTGGTAGATAGTTTTGATATACATGCACTATGAACATATAATTCAAAATATATATGTGTATTTATAAATTCATATTTATTTCAGAAAATTATGGTGAATATATCTTAGGAAGTATAACTAATTTATGAAAATATTTTTAAGAGAGTTTTAATTAAAGTATAGTACCGAAATTATATTCGGATATACGTACGGTTAAATATTTTCGATAAATGGAGATAAAAACGAATATGAACCGGGATGGGATATTTCGTAATAATGGCATCATAGCATATCGATTATGTGCATTTATGTGTAAATATATTGTTTTGTGGTATAGGTTCGGATATCGGGCAGTTTCCCGAGGAGCCGGCGTCGGACCGGTCATAGTTTCCGGAATTGAGTAATCGGCCAAGGTGAGGATGGATAACCCTTGATATGTGCCCGTAATACTGTGTTTGTTTTGTTGCTTGATTGAACTACTGAGATGATTACTGTTGGTTGATTGACTGCTATGATGTTGTCGTTGTTGTTGATGTTAGACTGTGATATTGGATTTGTGATATTGTGTTGAGAATAATGATGAACTGGTCAATGTGGATAATTGTGTGTTTTGTTGTTTGAATGAACTACTGAGAGGGTCATTGTTGGATATTTGACGGTTATGGTTATTGATGTTGCTGTTGTTGGACTGCGCTATTGGTCGTGTGGATATTGTGATGAACTGTTAATTGTGAATAATTGGTGCTATATGTATTGTTGATGGATATTTGGTAATATGGAATTGTGTTGGGTGTTTGGCTGCTATGGTTATTGTTGTTGTTGTTGCTATGATGTTGATTTGCTTGATTGAACCGTTGTATGACTGTTGTTGGTTTATTGGATACTGTGTTGTGATTGATGTTGGACTGTGAGTAATTGATGTTATGAAACTGTTGAAGGATTGGTCTGTTGTGTAACTTGAGCTAATAGGAAACTGGATAATTGTTTGACTGTTATGGATATTGTGATTGTTGACGGTAGACAGTGTTGTGATTGGATAATTGGAATAAACTATTGACTGTGGATAATTGAGAAATGGGAATTGGAAATTGGAAGTTGGAATTGATATGAGATGATGATATATGTGGGAAGTAGTGGTACGACCCGATGGTTTGAAAATTAATTTTGGGATGCTACGGTCGGTTACTTGGTTTGGTCACTTGATTTGGTTGGCATGTTGATGCCTGTGGTTGGGGTATACCAAATACCCAGTGGTTCGGATATACCGAATATCCGGTTGGCATGTTGTTGCCTGTGGTTAGGGTATACCAAATACCCAGTGGTTCGGATATACCGAATATCCGGTTGGCATGTTGATGCCTGCGGTTGGGGTATACCGAATACCCAGTGGTTCGGATATACCGAATATCCGGTTTGGGATGTTGATCCCGATATGGTATTTTGGGTTGTTGAACCCGGTATGATTTGGTAATTTGCGACGTGGTCCCGGTATGGTAAGATTTGGTATGGTTCTTTGACCTGGCATCCGGAATTAATTGATAACCTAGTACACCCTAGCTTAACCAGTGACAGGGGCCCGGGAGATAAAATTGGAATTAATAATAATTAATCTTTTGGTCTTGGCTTGATATGATTTAGTAAGATTCCTCTGTCGTGTTGTTTGCGTTGGATTCCTCTGTCGTGTTGTTTGTGTTGGATTCCTCTGTCGTGTTGTTTGTGTTAGATTCTTCTGCTATGATGGTTGTATTACTTCGAATGTATTACGGTTGATTATATATCTCTGTTTATCCTTCGTCGGTGAGCACTTCGGACTCACCCCTCACCTGCGGGCTTTCATCCCGTAGGATGGATTGTTTGTTGTACAGATTTGGTGCATTCCAGACAGGCTGCGGCGTTATCCCTTGGACAGGGCTCGGATCCATAGTTTCCATCTATGTCACATACAGTGTTTATGTGAGTTTTATAAGTCTTCCGCTGTGCATTGTGTTCACTATTATTGGGCCATTGGGCCGGTTTTGTTATTTATGATGTTTATTATTTTGGGCTGTTGGGCCCAAGTTATTGTTGTATACACTGTATGCTGGGTTTTGTTGGGTTGGGTTGTTACAGTTCCGGCACGTATTTACTGTGCACGGTAAATACGGGTCGAGGCGTTTCAATAAGGACTCCAAGCATTGTTCATATTGCTATAAGATTTTTTTTTTTTTCATTCAAGAAGGAACAAACAATTCAATCGATTAGAACGTGTACTAGTAAGCTAATTAGGCATGGACTGTGCTGCTTAGGCATGCTGTTATAATCATGTGATATGTATATATGCATAACCAATACTGGACCATTACTCTCAAATTTATATGAAGAATCTAAATTAACGCAATCAAACTTTAACTCTTAGCACCTTTAAATTTAAAATTTCTTAGTTCTATTTTAGTAACAATTTGTCGCCCATCACAGTTATTCGTATCAAATATATATTTTAAAAATTTTAAAAAATTACTATGGAAGTTTTATGAGGGAATTTTTGTAAGAAATTCAAGTGTTACTCTTTAGCATTATTAGTTTTTTTTTAATGTATTTGTGGTTCTTATTAATTAATTTCTGAAGAGTATACTCTCACTCTAAAGAAAAGGAAGACAATTTTATTTGTGGTACTTATTAATTAATACTACTGCTGTGATTCTACCGCATACCACATTTTCTTTTGCTTTTTCAAGTTACAGTGCAATCCGAAATGTGTATTTCGCAAAGCTTTTGTCTTCTAAAACCTACTGTTGTATTATCAAAAAAAAAAAAACCTAACTGTTGAACTATTTTTCATCTAACGTTCAATGTTTTTATCATGAATACATATTATTAATATTTATAGTGTCACCTAAAACTAAAACTTCATTAGATATATAAGAAAGCACTAGTTGATCAATGCATGGGCATGAATAGTCATCAAGGTATATTAGGTGCAATACACGCTTGTGAAAAAACAGTCTCCGACTCCATGTATATATGCAATCAAGTGGAAAATTATATAATTAACTTGATCAAATTTAGAACAGACTATTGTGATGTTCAAATTCTGTTCTGCGCACACTTGTGTCTTTGCACCCTTGTAAATTGTAAATGGTTGTCAACTATGTAAGTCAACTATATAATTAATATTCCCTATCTCAATTCAATACTAGGTATCGTTTACATTTGCAAATTTTTATAAGATTTAAGCATGCATGCGACATGCTGTTGCATAATTAGGTGTACTAATCAGTACAAACTTACTAAGACTTAAGCATGCTATGTTTCTTTTTTTTTTTTCTTCTTTTTGATAGAAAGCATGCTATGTTTCTGCAGGCACATGTTATATTATTACAACTTACCTATATGTTTACTCTGGCTTCAGTGTTCATGCAAAGTGATGATCACAAGTGATGGACATCCTTAATTAGAGAAAGAAGGGATCGTCCCTATCTTACCTAAGTAGTTAATCAGGATTCTATTTTGGGGATATTCGCGTTCGGTGTTCCTGATTTTCGTGTTACTTGGAGCCTTAATAACTTGAAAATGTTCTACCATATAGATCATCAACAAGTAAAGTTTATTTAGAAGATCATTAATATATCACTAATCTCTATTTTTCTCAAGCAGTTGACTCATATAATCCATTAATTATACTCTTATTATTAATTGGAGATATTTAAGTGGGCCAAGAACATTGAACATATTCATGGTTGTCGAAAAATTGTAAAAGAAGGGTTTTGATTTTTGCTTTTAGCGGATTAAGGTCATATCATTTGAACAATGTAAGGCACGAATAAGTCACCATTTTGAATTAAATGACTAGAGAAAACTGCGACTTAATTGAGTGGTTCTAGCTAGATTCGGTAAAGTACAACATCAAAATTCTTAGACACCCGTACGTGTACTTGGACACTCATGTCTTAATTCCCTTAAATCATAAGAAAACACCACTCGATAACAATTAATATTTGATGTAGCGTTGATCGATTCTAGCCATGCCACATGGCCTTCGCATCCATTTGAAAACATAAGCTAAGCGTCATGCATAGGTTTACATCTCATTTTAATTACTATATTTTATTCTCTTACATGTACTTGTCCACTTTGGTAATCATGATGAGTCTCTTTTTTTAAAAAAAATGTTTACGTAATGATACATACTTTGTTAGTCATAAAAAGTCTTCTGTGGTTAGTGAGGCTACTAACCAGGAGGAGGATGTCAAAATTAGGTATCACAGGGTAAAAGCCATATGATGTTAGTTTCCCTAACAAATGACTTAGAGGGTAATAAATAAATGCTAATGCCTTTTTCTCACAATATGTTTAGACTTGGCTCTTGGACTTATGAGTTTGCATGGGTGGGGGTTTGGCACAAAATATATTTGTCAAAAAGTTGTATAATAATAAATTCAAAAGGCACTTATTTGGGCGGGTGACCTAAATTATTCTAACGCCTAAACTTTCTCCCTAAGATTCTTATTTTCAAAATCTTATTTTCAACTTGCGCGTAAGAAATAGTACGTACTACATTCCACTAACTATTGAATAATTAAAATATATATATATATAGCATGACAAAAGAAGAATGAGATGATCCCCATCTCCAATGACTTTGAATTTTTAATCCTTGCGGATAACCGCAGATGCAGATCATTAATTGGAGAATTCGTCTTTTAATCTTTTTTATGTGGATTTTTTTTTATACTAATAGTGTGGCTTCATTAAACAAGAGGAGGTAGAAAAGTAAGATTTCTATTCAATTCCTTTTTAAAAGTGAAATTCTAAGAATTCTAGAATTTTAATTACCTTTTCTGACTTCATCAAGTTTTCCAAATTATATATTCAGACTATCAAGAGATTAATTTGGGTCTTAAACCATCAAAAAATTACATTTTAGGTCTTACAGAATATGTATATTTGTCACAAATTTATTTCTATTTTTTAAGAAAATGAACAAATAGAAAATATTTCAATAAAATATAAAAAGCTACTATTTAAGTGAGGTCAAATCGCTACTTGGACCAACTCCATATTGCTGCTTATTATTAAACTTTTAATTGGAAAATTTAAATTTGGTATTTGTAACTGCCAAAAGAAAAATTTGACAATTTTGGGGGTACAAGGCCATTTGGACCCGAAAGATATCACATATATAACCCGTCGTGGGCCTACAACTGATTGCTTGATCCGGAAGAGCAAAAGGGCGTCATTTGAATATGCATGGTTTCCAAGTAAATCAAAAAAATAATTAAGAAAATTGTCTTAGATGAATCTACAATAACAGTTAATTAATTAATTATTTGTGGGATATCAAGTACGAGATTGAATGATGTAATCCCACATTAGAAAGAAAAAAGTCAAAAGTGCTATACAATTAAGAAGAATACATAAATTGATGTACGATTTTGGATCTTAATTGAGTTATTTAATAAATTTTTGATCCAAGATATACTAATTAATAATCTAAGAGTTAGTATCCACCACTGTATTTCTCTTATTGCTTTTTAGGGAGAACAATTCTTGTTATCCCAAAACTAATGCCATTGAGAAAAAAAGATACTCTCAGTATATTAATTTCTGTTTGTGCTGTTGTCCTATTTACTCATACTGACTATGGAGACCACGGAGCAAAAGAAATGAATGTATAGTATATATATCTCTATACCTCTCCCACTTTATATGCATATATATGACAATTATATATATATGTTAATGACTACATTAAACGTATTCTATATGATTTCTAGTTGGATCTCCCCTTAACATTTATGGGTTTGGGGCTTGAACTCTTTAATTTTATGCAGAATATTCTTGTAATAGAAAAGGAAAATAGTAGGTTTTCTAGTTGTCCTCGACTGCGAGTTTTAAACCCAGTTGCCGTTGTTTTGAATAGTTTTTCTTCTGGGTAAAATGTTGATTTGAATAATATAAAATGCTAAAATTAAGAACAATATATATGCGTGCTGTAGTTCTATGGTGTTATTTTTATTTTTACTTTAACTTTTTTTTCTTAGAAAAATATGATATCGTTCATTTAATTCTTATTTTCCTTAAGGCCGGACTTCCAGTTTGTTTGGAAATATAGAGGGAAAGGGAAGGGAGGGGAGGGGAATGGATGGGAAGGAAAGGGAATGGTGGGGAGGGGAAAATTTTAACTTTAACTTGTTTGGATATATTCATTAAAGGGAAGGGAGGGGAATGGTAGGTAATATTTTCAAATTACATAGATATCCTTATTTATAAATTTTTTAAAAAATATAAGAGGCTAATCATGCAATTTCAAGTCATCATCTAGTTCTAAAATTCTCCTCCCTCCCATTCCCCCACCCAATCGGCGGGAGACATTTTAAGGGGAATGGAGGGGAATGAAGGTTAAAAAATTCCCCTTCCCCCCTATTAACTTTCTTTTCCAAACAAAATTAAATTAAAAATTTCCCTCCATTCTCCTTCCTTTCCCTCCCTTCCCCTTCATTCCCCATCTATCTAAACAAACTGTTAAACCAAAACCTCACCCCTCTCGCTTTCCACACAGCTACAAGCCCATTGGTTTTCCCCTTTTGTTGCTTACTACATTTTCTAATTGACATTCCATTTCCAATTATAATGTCAAATTTTAAGTCTCCAATTTTCATCGTGGTAAATAAGAAATTAAAACAAAAATGGGATTAAAATATAACAAGAAAAGGGCTCCAAAAATGGGATTAAACTATATATATACTTATATATAACTCTATATATATCAACATAATATGCAATTATGCATAACATTTTTTTATAGAAAATAAGCAAGGGTGGGGCATGCCACTCTTGAGTCTCGATAGACAAACGATAAAAGTAAACGAGAAAGAAAACGATGCAAGGCATGCTGCCTCTCTCTCCCCCTGGGATAAACTCTAGGGATCACAAATACTTGGCAAGAAATCCCAAACTTACCAAAGCAGGCAAAGGCAGAGAGGCATCATATGGTCTTAACGAATACATATGGAAATATTAAACAGCACCTGAGGAGCAAATCCACAAATCTTGGTAGTGTATGTACATGATAAAGCTTGAAACCACTTGGATATGTATCAATAAAGTAATCGTCGAGTATAAAAAAAAAACTTGGATATGTATCTTTTTTTTTTTTTGTCAAAAACTTGGATATGTATCAATAAGAAGTGTCTAAAAGTATGAAATAAAATCACTATATCCAGGCTTAGGGATGATGGTAGATGACATCATAGAAATTTAATTAATTTGGAGTCTTTTTCCAGATGTATGGCCAGGATTATGTCCATAGTTGGCGAGTATTGTGCGGCGTATGATATCAGATTGAGTTTCCACTACGGTGGAGTGAGCTTACTGAACTTGGGGAGACTGCATTTATTTCAGGGACAATGAATTAATTAAATAAAATTATTCAAAATATAGATATCAAATAATCTTTTTGGATCTCCTTCTATTTATTACCTCATATAGCCTTCCATTTCAGGGCATGTATCTTGTGCTTTTGGTCATCCCTCTCTAGTCCTAGGATTCCTCGCATATAAATATATATAAAGAGAGAAAGCAAAATCAGAGTGTCCATTATTCATCAAACTGGTCATTGCAACTGGACAGCGCCCAAAAAACAAAATAAAAAGACAAAAAAACTGAGAGGGAAACTCACTCAAAGATGGGCAAAGGAAGAGCTCCTTGCTGTGACAAGAGTCAAGTGAAGAAAGGTCCATGGAGTCCAGCAGAGGACTTGAGGCTAATATCTTTTATCCAGAAGAATGGCCATGAAAACTGGAGAGCTCTCCCTAAACAAGCAGGTAAGTCGTCTCTTCCTCCCAAGTCTCTCAACTTCTTGATTCTTGGTCACTCATAAATGATATAGCTGGTGTTCATATGCATTCTTGAAAAAATTCAAGAATCTTGGGAGTTTCTTGAGATCCATTGTCATTTATAGAGTTTTTTTTGGTTGTCCATCCGGTATCCGGAATTTTGCCATTTATAGAGTTTAGCCATACTTGGCAATCAGTTAGCAACGACTTTTGTATTGCGAGACAGTGCCCAGGTCGTTATGCCTTTCGTGCTTGTCGGAACTTATCCGACAAGTCTAACTCCTCCAAATGCAAATTATACATATACATCATGATATAAACCTTATCACTGTCTTATATTGTTCATCTCAACTACTCCTTCTAGCCAACAATTTATGAATCTGAATGTCCATTATTAGGAGAGTCATGCTAGAACTAGATTATGCATTGTGTTTTTTACATTTAATTAGAACCCTTATCTTCCTTCAATCCAACAGTAGAGTCAAAATTTCTCTTGTGTGTGTTTACTGTTTAAACACTTTTAACTCTTTGAATCCGATGAGTCTAATTTGTTCTTGGAAAAGAAAAAAGAAAAGAAGAATCTTCTTTAGACACATGAATCTCATGGTAAGCATTTACTTCAGTTTGGCACCACTATCGTCACTAGCTAACCATAGGGAAGGCAAAGTTTGAAACGTTTGAACGTATCGGATAGACTACCTTTTATGACAGATACTCCCCAATCAAATGACCTTTTTTTTAGCTTTTGGGTAGAAGAAAAAATCAAATGGCTTTGGAAACTGCGATTCTAGAAAACATTATTCATCACTAGTGGGGCATTAGTTCACCGATTGCTACCAAGCCTTTCATTTGTATACTCACAACATATCCAGAGTCCGAAACATTGCACTATTGGTCAGTAATGTCATACTATATACTATAAGAAGGAAATCATATACATGAGGTTTAATTAAACGTACGAAAAAAAAATATGCTTTCGAGAAGAAAACGTATGAAAAGCTTTGTGAGAAAGAGTGAACGATGATGTGCATGTTTGACTTGATTTATTACCATTAGTTGCTTTTTTTTTTTTTGATATAAACGATTGTGTTATTGTGTTACCATTAGTTGCTTTTAGTTTTAACAATAGCTCGCCAACAATTGTCTTACGTTTTGCACTGGATATCGTCAGAGGAATAGTTGTCCCAGATTTGTCATGGAGTAAACAAGTAAAATACGGCGTGCGTTTAAATATCTTAGGTTTCCCAAGTATATAATATAATTCTGTATATTATACAATATATACAGAATTTGCGTACTATATATTAGCATATATATGGTTCGCATGCATTGAGCAATTTATAAACCTTTCCATACACAGAAGACAATTCCAGTTGTTTTTTAACCAAAAAAACAAACAATTTTAGTTGTCATATTTGGGCAACCTGGGTACTAAACTGTGTGTGTCGATTTACAAATGGCATGGGCCCGTTGGTCGTTAAATGTCCTCGTTCAGTTGACGTAGAGACACCAGTTGACGTAGTCGGTTAAACAAATTAAGGATGATCCATTCCTCTCCAAAAATACTAAATTTTTTAACCCATAGAATTAATATTTTTTTTATTAATGCTTTCTAACATTTCGAGCCTATTAGAGCACATAATTAACTAAAACTAGTCAAGACTCCAGATGAACAATTTAAACACGGATACTCGTTAGACTTGTGATGCTTATTGTAGATACTAGTATATGGGACCATGAAAAATCAAAGTAAAATTTCAAACCTCATGTTGTTTTGACAATATATAGAACCTTGAAGTCCTTGGTATACCACCAATATGTTCCTTTAATTTTACCATTGAATTTCTCATCCTCCTTAATTAAACTTTACGTATGTTTTTCTTTGGTAGGATTGTTGCGGTGTGGAAAAAGTTGTCGTTTGAGGTGGATCAATTACCTCAGGCCTGACGTCAAGCGAGGGAATTTCACCAAGGAGGAAGAGGAGACCATAATACGACTACATCAAACTTTAGGGAACAAGTAAGATTCCACATAAATCATATATCTGCCAACTCAATATTTTTACAGTATTTTTTGGTTCGGAAACTTTGCCCCGATTAATCTGGATTCGACCCGGTCAATATTTTTTGAAGTATTATTACATTAGAATTCTCGTTCAATATTAAGATCAACAACATCTACCTTATTTTCCAGGTGGTCAAAGATTGCATCTCATTTACCTGGACGTACAGATAATGAGATTAAAAATGTGTGGAACACTCATTTGAAGAAGAGATTGTCGTCCCCCAAGATTGAACCAAAGGAATCCTCCATCACTTCATCGTCCTCCTCTTCCTCCAGTACAATAGTTTCAAGTGATGATAAAATTAGAAACATGGAAGGGGAAGTCGGTGAGCAATGGGATCATGGGTCCATGGCCAAGAAGCCTCGAGTCTCAGATTCACAAGGAGAAGTGTCTAATGAGTTCATACCAAGCAAGGAAGTAGCGGTGAAGGAGTTGTCAAGTTCAAGTATGTCTTCCAATAACTCTAATGTCACGCACTCTAGTACTCAAGTTGGTCTCATCACCCCGAAGCCAGAAAATGAAATAGGTTCGCTTTTGGACATCATAGTACCTTATACTAATCTTCATGCTACATTAGAGGAAGTGAACAAACCAGAGGGCATTAATGGGGTTGACATCCCATTAGAGTCGGATTTTGATTTTTGGAACATGCTTGATAACTTAAGTGCCTTCCAATCTAATGAAGTCCAGTTGATGAATAATGTACCCGCTAGTCCATTTGGTTATGGAGAAGGGGAGGTTGAACACAAGAAATGGCTGTTTTACATGGAAAATGAACTTGGCCTAGAAGCTGCAAAGGATCATGGAAGCCAAGGATCACATCAATCAAAGGGAGATGTTGCTGATCAGCCACCGGCAATCCCTCAGAATTTTTATCGTGAAAAACTACCGAATCAAGAAATCGGCCCAGGAGTTGGAACATTTCATCTGTGGCCTTCTTTATGAGAAAAAAAAAAATACAAAAAAAAACTATCCTTGGAGCCAAATTCAGGACTAGTAATTTAGAGAAAGGATGTGAAACTTTGACTGTTTTTTTTTTTAATCATTTTCTCCATCTTAGTTGTTATACATTTAGTTGGTATTCCTAACTTATGATCAGGTCAATTAGGTACATTTTAATGTTTATGGATGTATGCTCCTATGATATATACAGTTGTTCACAGTTTATGCCAATGTCAATCAATTCAAAGATGATTTGTAAAACCACATTCATTATTGAGCTAGCTCTTCTCAAAGATTGGTGGTAGTGGGTAGGTAACTACGTACCTTCCTCCACTTGAATGTTCTCTGTCCCCACACGTTGACAAACTGAGATTCTGGTTTTGGAACTACTATAAGCCATCTCTCTTGATACCATAAAACTCTTACTGTATGCATCTCACTATCAAGCCAATCAATCAATAGGACTTTGTTTAAAACTGGAAAAAATTAGTTCAGGTTTGACCCTAGCGTAATGGCATGTTATAAGAATCTGTATTCTCTCTATGGCTGCACAGGCGTATCTGCGTCTCTATCTCGAAAATATTGAACTAGAGAATTCTGACTTTTGTAAGCATCGAAGCTTGTGGCCAAAATACGCTAAGTTTTCTAGATTTCGGTGTGGTAGCTATGTTTTGAGTACTAATTATTAGTATAATCTAGCTAGCAAGTGCACGATGTCATATAGCCAGCCAGAGCCGTCTCGGAGAAATTTAGGGCCCGGAGTGAGAATAAAAAGAGGGCCCCTTATAATAAGATAAAGATATATCTGATAAAAGATCATAGTCTAAAATAATTTAAAATTTGAATATAACAAGGATTTATAAAAGGGGGGCCATGAAAAGAAAATTTTTACCAAATAAAAAGAAACAAATTTTTATTTTAAAATTTGAATATAACAAGGATTTATAAAAGGGGGGCCATGAAAAGAAAATTTTTACAAAATATAAAAAGAAACAAATTTTTTATTAAAAGTATGTGAATATGATGTGACGTAGGGCCCATGAAAAAGAAGCCCTGAACATAGGTTTCTCCGGCTCCAGTCAATAAACACCTCTGTTAAGCCAGCTAGTGTTTACATTTGAAGAGTTTAGGCCAAAATAGTTTGGTCTTTAGATGCCGTTTGCATAACGCCAGATTAACACTATAGCACAAATATAGTTGATGCAGATAATAAAAGGACAAATATAGGTTTATATATCCTAGTCATGCAGGCCAAGAAGCAAGGGAAGAGACATGAAATACTGTTGGCACATTAGGAGAACTAGCTAGTTATATATTAGATTGACTATGTATTCGTGCCCAGATAGAGTACCAGTTATTTGAGAGTTTATTGAAGTAGTAAACTATCACTGCAAAAGTTTCTCAGTAGAGAGTTGCAGTAGGCTGCACTTGCTGCTTGTAGAACACCAAGAAATCTTCCAATTCTTTTGAGTTGTTCTGCGTCCAAATTTGCCTCATCACTATTTATTCTTCTTATAAATTTAATTCATGTGTGATTTCTTGTCTAAAACTAGTGAATATTGAGGAATTATACTGCCATAATACGTACGGTTGATGATATTTCACGAGACTACCAGGATTTATCGGAATTGTCTCTTTTTGGTTGTAAACCACAAGATATATTTAAAAATATACATGAGCTAATGACATGTTTAGGAGTCAGTAGCTCAAATCGACTCCTAATTAGTACACATATACTCCTTACTGACTTGATGGAAAAGTTATTTTTTAGCCACATTCATGTCATAAAGGTTGCATCTAGTGAATTCTTTGATTTTTCTACTGGATGGCAATTTCAACTAGTGGTTGTTTTTTAAAACAAAAATCAAACACTAGCTAGTAATTTCGTCAACCTAAATCTCTTTGGTCCAAGCTATAATCACCCATCAAATGGTTCTTAGTGGGTTGGTAATTAAACTGGACCCCATAGTATTGTTTTCTTTGCTCCTCACAGCTTCAAGAGAATAGGCAGGTAGGAGTTCATTAATTAATGGACATTTGAACTAGAGAATGCTACAAAATCTATCCAATGAGCGACTCTAATTTGACCCTTTCCCCGAATTTAGTGCCCATGTTTGCTTATTTGATGAAGATAGTTCTGCAGGAAAAAGCTGATAGCATGCAACATGCAATTTTTTAACTCCTTAAATCATTATCAATAAAAGGAAAAGTCAGTACGTTGGTAGAACTAACAACCAAACTGGAACTAGTAGTACTAGTAATCATTTTTTTTTTTTTTGGTCAGGGACCGTGAATGCGGGATTGAATTGATGTTAAGAATAGGTACAAAAGCTCAAAGGGGCCGAAACAAATTACAAACAGGGGGTCATAGCCCCAACAAGCCCCTGTCTTCTAACAGGAGGGGTCTAATTACATTCGGGGGGACATCAATAACGGTCAGGCCTGGGCAGTAAGGAGCTTGGAGTCGGACTATGCTACGGGCCACTAAGTTGGCATCATGACTTACAAGAGCAAAAGAACAAGAAATAAAGGAGGATTTTACATCCTTGGTTTCCTTCATCACTGCTTCGAAATCGTGCTCCCAAACCACGTCATCCGATAGCCAGCTTAAAACCGCCGCGGCCTCCGATTCTACCACCAGATTTTGGAAGCCCTGGCGTCTTGCCATTAATAGTCCCTGCAGCAGGATTTTCAGTTCTGCTTGAAAAGTATGGCAAAGCTCTGTATTGTTGCAGAAACCTGTAATCCACGTTCCAGTAGAATCTCTAAAAACACCCCCACCCAACATTCTATGGCTCCCTTGGTCTGCATCACTAAAAACATTCAATTTGATGAAGTTGAAAGGCGGCAGTGTCCATGGGGAAAGCATGTTTGGAAAATTTGGTTTCAGTAGCAAAGCACCAGCTGGTCTGGCGATAGCCTGGGCAAATGAGGCCATCATAATAGAGATTGCTTGAGCAGGATTAATCCTGTTCTCATCCCCAGTTTCAAAAACAAGTTTATTTCTCCATGACCATAGTTTCCAACAAACTATTCCAAATAAAAGTTTCCAATCCTCCCCTCTTGATCGGGTATCCAGATTCATGCATAACCAATCTCGTAGAGGCAGGTTAAAGAAAGATGGAGGGAGATTGTTGTTACTTACAGTATGCCATAAATCTGACGCAAATATGCAATCACGCAAGGCGTGTAGAGCTGATTCAGTAGCATGTACACACCGCGGGCAAGAAGCCGAGGCTGCAATATGCCTCTTCCTTCTCATTTCATTGGTCATTATTCTTTCATGACCTAAGAGCCATAGGAAAAATGCTATTCTCGATGGGCCCCTCCAAGTCCAAATAAGTTTCCATAGGGCCTCTTCATCCCCCCAATTTGAGGCTTCAATAGAATCATATGCAGAGGCTACTGAAAAAGTATTTTTGGAACTGAAAAAGTACTAGTAATCATTTGCTTGCTCTCCTCTAACGTATTGTAGTCATTTTAATCTATAAAATGAAAAAAAAAAAAGGCACAATAGTGTTTCAGGTGATCTATAGAATTGAAAGCTAGAGCAAAAGCTTTGACTCGGACGTTTTCTGCTTTGTCTTCATCCAAACCCTACCAAAGAATGTGAACTGGATCATTACGAGTTTGACCATATTTCTCTCCTGTAACGTCTTGGGGTCACGTTTGATATGTTTGCTAGCTTTGATAGAAAAGGGCTAATACACGGTGCAATTTTACTGGTGACTACGTTTTGATCACGTCATGAGCACATACCAGCAAACCGAGAATCATAATGTAGATGATCATTAATCAATTGCTTTTCTAATTAAAAGTCTTGCCCCACTATTGTTTTGCTTGCCAAATTGACAACTGAATAGCTTCATCTAATCATGCTCCTGGCACAGTATAATAATAGACTTGTAGCTGATCTAGCTCTGTGAAACTGCAACCCAAAGTTAAATAAGTTGAATCTTGAATTAATTAGGTAGATTACAAAGTTTTTAAGAAGCTTTCAATAACCCTTGGAACAAAACAAGAAAACAACGAAGCAGCGAGTTAAAGCTAAACCGGTCAATGCTCTTTTAGCCATGGAGATTGGAGACTGGAGAGTGTGAACTCTTGAATTTGATATTCAATCAAAATCTTCTCGAGAAATGGCGTTTTTTCATTAAGAAAACAAAAGAAGTCCTCCCTCGCTCGACCATTGAATTTAACTGCTAAAAGTAATAACTTTGATGTTTTACGAGTTTGCATCGTGACTAATTAATTACGTACAAAACTGGAGACCACCAAAAAGGAAAAAGGATCAAGCCCTTGGAGGAGAGCATGTCAAAACAGTGTACTTTAATTGTCACCAATATTTGGACTATTCTCAATCAAAATTAACCGTTTTTGACTTAAACTACACGATTAATAGCGTTTAAAGTGGATATTGAACTACAAGAACTACTTTGCAACTGTTTTACATACTTAATGTTGAATGGCTAGGTGGTGAGGGGTGCCAAGCTATCTTGGCCTACTTGCTACCAAAACACATTGAATTGACTCAATTGAGTTATAATTATTTTTTCTTTATTACAGACTAGTAGACTACATGAGTCGATCGATGTGATGATATATCCCTGGGCTGCACTGTCAAGTGTTACTTGCAAGTAAGAGCGAGAACATAATTTATTAAGACATGTGATAGGAAAAAAAAAAAAAACACTTTATTAAGACAATCACAAACGGAAAAAAATAAAAAGTAAGAGAAATCAGGAAATAGTTGTACTGCAAGTAAAATGTCAAGGTGGATGATCGATGCGGCCCAATTTCATTTATGAACTAAGACTGAGTAAAATCCAAGAAAAATGACTACTATGCAGGGAAAGAAAAAACGAGAGAAAAAGAATATCATCATAATAGTTCCTAGTTCCTACCTTTTGCTAATTAACTCTGAACTCTCCCAGTACTGCAAATCTTCATTTGTGCTTTCTTTTTAAGCAACATAACTCCATTTTGTTGAAAATTTCTCTCTTTTCTTTGCCTTTTGTAAATGATGATGGATTTTTTTTTTTAGAAATTTATTCTAAAGAACACACATATTAGAGAACAATGAAATACGTATTACTGGTTTAATTAATGTAGTGTGATTTTGTCGAACTTTTAAATTCTTGGCCAATCACATTTGTACTATATCTCCAAGATATTTCCTTCGTTTGTTGAAACTCCAATTTCAATCCACGACCATACTCTGGTAAGCCCAATATCTTTTTAATCAGTTTAACAAGCCCAACACGGTGCCAGCAGATATATATGAATGAGACAGGTACTTAAGCCCAATATCTTTGTTTTGTCGTCAGGTAATTAAGCCCAAAACAAAGCCCAAAAGTACCTAGCCGAATAACTATTTTACCCTCAATTTTTGCAAAAAGGACTGTCCCACTCCTTTCTCCCATTGTCTTCCACCATTTTCCTGAACGAACGAACACACTTCAACTTCCAGTTTCGCGCTACTCTTCGAACGCTTCTACCTGTCAAAACAATTCAGCCCCAAAAAATGGAACCAGAAGATTCCCCGACGATTTTCAACCTCTCAAACGACGGCGATGATTACACGAACGACGACGTAGAGGAAAAGTCAAGCGTCTTCTCTCAGCTAAAACCTTACTGCCTCCAGCTTCTAGCGCTTCTCCAGAACCCTAACACCAGAAACTCCTCTGCGACGTCGTCTCTTCTACGCTTCCTCCAAACCTCTCCGCGTTCTTCCTTACAGCCTTTCTTCGAGTAACTTCTCCTCTCTTGGTTTCACTATTCGTTTCCTTTTTCTTTTCTTTTTTCCGTTAAATCACTTTCCTCCATTTACTCACTCCCGCGTTTTTTTTTTCCTTCTGTTGTTATGGCAGTTACACTTTGTTCCCGTTGATGCTTGTTTTAGACGCGGCTGTCGATTCCAGATCCTCAGAAAAAGCAGGGCCGAACCGTCCCCCGCAAACGCCGCATAAGGTGTCTGATTCGGCGGCGGAAGGCGTGGTCCGGTGCTTGGAGGAGCTTCTCAAGAAATGCCGTTTAGGTTCTGTGGAGCAGGTTGTTTAAGGTTTTTGAATTTTTGAAGTAATTTTCCGTTACTGATGCTCTTATCCCGTAGCTTCGCTGTTTCGTGTACTTACTCGATGAGAATTTGCTGCTTCCTCCTCAGATGGTTGTGCTGATGAAGAAATTGACCTACGCGGCTCTGCTCTCTCCTTCGGAAGCTTCGGAGGAGTTTCGGGAAGGAGTGATTAAGTGTTTTAGGGCTTTAATTGGGGGTTTAGTCCCCTGCTCCGATGAGGCATGCTCGTGCAGGTACGTTTCAGGGTTGCCTGCACTCTTGGAAGGTGAAGGAGTGAAATGTAATTCAAAATGTGATTTGGTTGGGGGAGAATGCTTGCTCGCATTTCTCCGGTCGCAATATGCTTCCGCTGCTCTTGGGCATTGGCTGTCCCTGCTTCTTAAGGTGTGTTTTGTGGATTACTGTGCATTTAAGTGTCTTTTCAGTTGTTACTTTGTTTTGAACTGTTGCATAAATGTGTGGATTCAAATTGTGGATTTTGTGGAAAGGCTGCAGATGCTGAAGTCGAGCGAGGGCATAGAGGCAATGCAAAGCTCCGAGTTGAAGCATTTGTGACTATTCGCATGCTTGTTGCTAAGGTGACTTTCTAACACGTGGAAGTTCTTTTGCCTGTGCTTGGTTTTATAGTAGTTCTTCTTTCATGATGAATTTTCCTGCCCACAAAAGCCTGGGAGATTTTTTTTTTTTTCAAATTTAGAGATTCTCTTGTGGACGGGATAACTGAAATTGATTTTGGGGTTAATTAAGAGTTTTGTTGATTTGACTTAAATACTCTGTTCCATGTATTTGTATTCTGTGTTCTGATGCAATAAGAAAAATTTCTTTTTCTTGGCGGTCTACTTGCGCTATTTTCTCTTTGCCTTGAATCTTGATAGGCTTATCATTTTTTGGCTTTGTTAAACCTCAATGTGACTAGGGTGAATGAATTCTTCATGCAGAAAGTTTACTAGACTAGATCTTTTTGTTTGTTTTGGGCTTACCGTACCCTACTCATAGCTTTCGGGCATCAATAGAACCGATTTTTGTGTAATGTTTGCAATTATATGTCATTTTTTGGCAGGTTGGTACTGCAGATGCATTGGCTTTCTTTCTCCCTGGGGTGGTTAGTCAGTTTGCCAAAGTTTTACATGTCTCAAAAACCATGATAAGTGGGGCAGCTGGAAGCATGGAGGCTTTTGACCAAGCAATCAGAGCTTTAGCTGAGTATCTGATGATTGTCCTTGAAGATGATGCTAATTTATCAAGCCTCAACATCGGGCCTGGCTTAGATTCAAATGAAAATGGATCGGTCCATTCTTTTCTGAATGAACTTCGTCAATTACCCATTAGCACTCAAGGTCAGAGTAAAACTGCTGCTGGAGAATCAGTTGGTGAAGCAGTTACTCGTCTACCTGAATCTACAATGAATAGGGGCACTAAAATTGTTGGAGAAATGGGATCTTTGTATGTAGAACGTTCAAGAGATTGGATAGAGAAAACTTCAACAAATGTGGATAAAATGTTGACTGCAACCTTTCCTCATGTATGTTTTTCATTGTACTCCGTGTTGAGTGGATTTAAACCCCAAGAAAAAATCTACTTAGACTCCTCTTCTCGATTTATCACTTCTACATTCTCTTATCAATTTTTAATGTTTTACATCCTTGTTAGATCTGTGTTCATCCAGCAAAAAGGGTGCGGAAAGGGTTACTAGCTGCTGTTCGAGGACTATTGTCAAAGTGTAGTTATACTATGAAAGGCAGTAGATTAATGCTTTTGGTAAGCAGAGAATTGGAATTATTATTCTTCTATCCAATAAGTCTTTAGTGAATTGAAGACCAATTACTCTTTCATTCAATGAGTTGCTCGTTACATTTTCATGATTCTTTTTTGAACCACTTATTACTGTCTGAAATGGCTGTAGTGTAGAATGATAGATTAGGAGTATGTTATTGGAAAACATTCTTTCTTCACTTAGAACTTGTTCTCCTAAGAATAGGGGTCCTTGGGCTGTGGCAAATGAACCCCCTTCAGATTCCATAATTTACAGCAATTATGGAAGCATCTATTAGCTA
The DNA here is from genome assembly GCA_028386065.3 of Turnera subulata. Lineage (NCBI taxonomy): Eukaryota > Viridiplantae > Streptophyta > Magnoliopsida > Malpighiales > Passifloraceae > Turnera > Turnera subulata. The sequence continues at coordinate 17,884 of JAKUCV010005688.1, read as the reverse complement.
GCCATCTTGTGTAGTCTTAACTTTTGTATATTCTTGGAAATAGTTGTGGTTATATTCTGGGTAGAAAATTGTATAGTCCCACACCCCAATTAGTTGGTCCTATGTTTATGGGAATTCCAGTTTCCAATTTCCCTAATAAGTTCGTTAAGCCTAGTGTTCTGGACTCTTCTGATTCTCTAAAATAAGAAAATCGACCTAACTTATTAAATGTAGTGAGGAAGGATGACTACCTAACTTGTCCCATCCTGGAGTGTATTCCATGATTCTACATTTCAGTAGTGCTGTGTGGAAGTGTATTTGTTTGCCATTATGCATAATTCGTAGCTTGCAGTTACGAAGCAGTTATGTATTGCAGTCAACTCATTATTCCGAGTAATCTTGCAGGAGTGCCTCTTTGTATTGGTTGTTGATGACTCTGATGTGGTATCTGCACCTGCTCAGGAGTTTCTTGAATATTTATTATGTTTAAGGGACAAGCATCATGTACAACGTGATGTTGCTGAGATTTTTAGCAGGTTTGTGCTTCCTCTGTATTTACTGAGATCGTTGGGCTATTAGGGTCTTATGTTCCAGTCTCATTTTCTTATATTAATTTTTTTTCTATAGGCTTATTGAGAAGCTTCCGAAAGTGGTGCTTGGTAATGAGGAATCGCTTGCGCTTTCACATGCCCAAAAATTACTCGGGGTCATGTATTATTCTGGTCCTCAGTTTGTGTTGGATCACATTCAGTCCCCAGTAAGTGGTAGATCATAAAATTTTTGTATTCGCTTCCTGTAACTTTTTTGATCTTGCAAATTAACTTTTTCTTGATAATGTCTTTAAAAATATTAAATCGGAAAATCTTTGAATTATGTATCTACTCTTTCAGAGCAAATATCTAAATGGTTAGACCATCATAAGTTTTACAATACGGTTTTGCAAAGAGGTAAGTGGAATGCATAGATAGGAAGAGGAGGGGATAGAAGGATCAAAAGGTTGAACTTTAGGAAATGAGGGCTGACATGTAACCTCCATTCCTTGCTTTTACTGAAGATATTCCCCCTAAAATTTATGGTGATGAATGAGACTTTTCTTTATGATATGTGATTCATTTGAACCTCCATTACCCTTTTAATTCATCTAACTGGGGAAGAAAGATTATTTTATTCCCATTCCCCACCTTGCGTATCCAAATCAGGTAAAGTATTGCCTTCTCTAATTCTTTTATTGAATTATCTTTGTGAACTTGGCAAGAGCTAGATATTTGGCAGAGAAGCCCAGTCACGAAAATGGGGCATGCTTGATAACAGTTGAACAAAAGTTTTGAGTTCCTCCTCTTTTTGGGGAACTGATAGACTTGATTCAAACTGTTCAGATTATCAACCACCTTCATTGTTTGTACAATTTGAGTGATGTAGAAAGTCATTCTGTGTATCCTCTAACCCTAAATTCATTATTTTGATTATTTTATGACACCCCAGTACATCCAATGACTGGAAGATCTATTATCCACTGAATTTCTAACTAGTTGAAGAAAGGCTTTCCACTTTTTGTGAGAAAGTTGTGATTCTAGTTCTTTTTATCCATAGGTAACAGCGGCAAGATTTCTGGATGTTTTTGCCATCTCGTTGAGTCCAAATTCAGTATTTACTGGTGCTCTTGACAAGCTGTCATTAGCAAGGCCATCATCAATTGGCTTTCTTGGCTCCATTGCAGAGTTGAAAGCGACTTCTCATCGTGCTGCTGATTGCCAGACTGTCGTGAATGCTGTTCCATCAGATTTCCCAAGGTTCAGAAATATTGAGGAAAACAGAATGAAATTGCCATTGGAACCTATGCAGGATGCTTATGATCTTCCACGCATGCCGCCGTGGTTTGCTTATGTTGGTAGTCAGAAATTATATGAGGTTCTTGCAGGAATCCTTAGATTAGTTGGTCTATCCTTAATGGCAGGTTGTCTCAACTCTTGGAAATGAGTTTCTTCTATTATCTTCTGTCTTGTCTAGTCTATACTTATACCAAGACTCTTTTTCTTGCTTGCCACTAGACTTGAAAAGTGAAGGGCATATGTCAGTTGTTACTGACATTCCACTGGGTTACCTACGTAACGTGGTTTCTGAGGTTCGTTTGAAGGAATGTAGTAAAGAGAGCTGGCAATCTTGGTACTATAGAAATGGATCTGGACATTTACTACGCCAGGCCAGTACTGCGGCATGCATTTTGAATGAGATGATATATGGTCTTTCAGATCGAGCAGTTGACAAGCTTACAGGAATATTTGAGAAGTCCAGGGCATCTGGGGAATGGGTTAAAGAATCTGATGCAAGAGCTGCTGGTTGTCCGCAGTACACAGTTGAATCTTCTTGGAAGGTTTCACAACAAAAGGCTTCCACAAGTCACTTGATTGATTGCATTGGTAGAATCTTACATGAATATTTGTCTTCCGAGATCTGGGATCTCCCAGTAGATCATGACTCCTTAGTCAGACAGCCTGATGGAGAATATGAAGAAATTAGTACGCATTTCTTCCAGGATATAGCCATGTTACATCAGGTACTGAAAGTTTTCTAAAGTGCATATTTGTGGATTCTCCCTATGTGTCTGCATAATGCATTAGGTATAGTGTGTTTGCACATGCTGATTTGCCTCTCATTTTCTTAAACAGGTTATCATTGATGGTATTGGCATCTTTAGTCTGTGCCTTGGAGAAGATTTTGCTTCTAGTGGATTCCTTCACTCATCTCTTTATCTCTTGCTTGAGAGTCTTATAAGTTCAAACTTCCAAGTTAGAAATGCTTCTGATGCTGTCTTACATGTCCTTTCATCCGCACTGGGCTATCCAACGGTGAGCTTGCATTTTGAACTTTTCCATTTGCTGCTGGATTCAGACCTCATGACTATTCTTACCCTTGTGATTTGTAGGTTGGGGAATTAGTCTTGGCAAATGCAGACTATGTGATTGATTCGATATGTCGACAATTACGACACTTGGATCTTAACCCACATGTGCCAAATGTGCTTTCTTCCATCCTCTCGTATATTGGAGCAGCTCATAAAATCCTGCCTTTGCTAGAGGAACCGGTATGCCTGTAGTACTCAGAATCTTTGTAGGAGCCTGTGTAATTGTGCTCTTTTCTTGAAGTCTCATTTTAGTTTCAAGGTTTTACTGCAAAGTTATATATCTCTCATGCGTGTGTTCCTTGAGTCATAAGATTTATTTGATGCCTTTCACTTTTTTCACACCTTTCTGGTATATTCATTTGTGATTTAGCTCTAACTTTTCTCGGGTCTTTCAATTTAATTTCATTGACTTACTGTGGTCTTATTTTACAGATGTGCTCTGCCTCACAGGAACTCGAGATCCTTGGCAGACATCAACATCCGGAATTAACTATTCCTTTTCTGAAGGTTGTAGTCTCTATTGAGTACACTGGGATAATTTCGCCATTTCTTAATATGTTTTTTATCTGGATTGCCAGTCCCTAGGAAAGAATTGCCATGACAAGCAAAGCCCAGCCAGCTCCAAAGATGGATTATTGCATACATTTCTAGCTATGTCTCACCCACCATTTAGTAGTTACATATCATCGTATGATCATAAGCAGTCTTTGCGACGTAATTCATTTACATTATATTGAAAATGTGGAGGTCTACCTTCTTATTCTTCCTTAGTGGTTTCTGTAGGCTGTAGCTGAAATTGCCAGGGCATCAAAACGTGAAGCTTTCTCTTTACCTCCTAATGCTGAATCCTTTCTGATCCATATCAAGTCCCAAATATCTGATGTGGCGAAAGAAAGAAACACTAATTCTCTTCAAAGCTCAATATCACCAAATGGGAATGGTATTGATATGATTCGCATGGAATCAGGTAACCGTTTGCTTGTTTTTTCATCTCTTTGGCTGTCAAAGCAGGTGTATTTTGGCTGTCTGCTTTACGCGTCTGTTTGGGTGATAGTAAATAATCTTCTTAACCTGGCTTAAGCTTTTGACATCTTATGAACACTCATTTCCTTTGGTCACTGTGAAAGTTTTTAATTTTATCCATTTAGTCAGAAAGAATATTCTCTTTCTTTCCAAATCAACCTGCTTTAAAGCCTATCTTGACATATTTCTGGATGAGAGAGGAATTGATTCTTCATTTAACAAGGATGTTATTCTGTGTAGAGCAATGGGAAAATATCTTATTCAAGTTGAATGACTCCAAAAGATATAGGCGAACTGTTGGATCTATTGCTGGTTCATGCCTGACTGCAGCAACCCCTCTATTAGCTTCAGTGAAGCAGGCAGAATGCTTGGTGGCCCTGGATATAGTTGAGGTATTTACCCGTCTGAAAAGTTTTGGAAGTCGCATGTGCATGTGTCAATTTTGAAGCTGTAGAAGGATAACAAATTTATTGTCCTAGCTCTAGAACATTTCACTGCCCCACGGTGCAAATTTATTGAGTGATATCTTGCTAAGTGTAGAAGGGTAATTCTATCTTTATTATTTTCCCTTTTCTGTTAAGAAATTATTGATTAGCCTCTTCTAATTTCATCAGATTTGGAAAATTCTTTGTGTGCTTCCTGCATTCTCTATAAGGGTTCTGGTGGTCTATCTTGTTAACAATCACATTTCATTGTTGTAACTAACCAATTTGTCTTTCAAGTTTATTCGAATTTGTTAATTCTTTCTGTTTCTAAAAATGTTTGGCGACCAAGGAACTATCTTCAAAATTTTTCTTTTACCATGTTTGATGATGAACTTTCTCAGGATGGCGTCACAACTCTAGCTAAAGTGGAGGAGGCATATCGGCATGAAAGGGAAAGTAAAGAGGCAATTGAAGAAGCGATTCGATCATACGTATTTCGTCAGCTTCAAGATACTTTGGATGTTCCTGATGAAGGGACTGATGAGAACAGGTTGCTTCCAGCAATGAACAAAATATGGCCCTTCTTGGTTGCATGTGTGCGCAACAGAAACCCAGTGGTGGGCATTATCTTTTCCTCCTTGCTTAGTGACATTGTCAGCGTTATCGTTTTTTATGTTCTCCTTGGAATTTGTTATTCTATTGATGCTTGCAGATCAGGGTTTATCGCTAGTGTGTCGTTTTTGAATATTTAATTCATTCTTGTGATTGAAAATGAACTTGAGTAGAGGAAGACATGAAGGGAGCTTCCCTGTTTTAATCTCAACATCGTAAAAGAGTCTGCAAACTTTCCTAGTTCTTATTCATGTTGTTGCATGGTTTGCTGTCATCCCTTGACTTTGTGACCTCGCTTTATTTGCAGGCTGTCAGAAGATGTGTAAGTGTAATAGCCAATGTCATACAAATCTGTGGAGGAGATTTCTTTTCACGCCGCTTTCACACTGATGGCCTGCACTTCTGGAAACTTTTATCCGCATCTCCATTCCATAGAAAACCCTTCTCAAAGGAGGAAAGAAACCCTTTACAGCTTCCTTACAGGAGCGCTCCTACTTCTGGTTCCATGGCCGAGGTTTCAAATCTCAAGGTCCAGGTTGCGGTGCTCAACATGATTGCTGATTTGTCTCGAAACAAAAAGAGTGCTTCTGCACTGGAAGTTGTCTTCAAAAAGGTTAGTGGTCTCGTGGTGGGCATAGCTTGTAGTGGCGTTACCGGGCTTCATGATGCATCCATTAATGCACTACATGGACTTGCCATGGTCGACCCTGATCTTATCTGGCTTCTACTAGCCGACGTGTACTACTCTTTGAAGAAGAAGGGCGTACCTTCGCCGCCCTCCTCAGATTTGCCACCGATCTCACACATCTTGCCCCCAGCTCAATCTTCCAAGGACTACCTTTATGTACAATACGGAGGACAAGCCTATGGTTTTGATATTGACTTATCTTCCGTTGAGACTGCGTTCAAGAAACTACACTCTTTAGTGTTTACAAACCAATTGTACTGTACATCATGAATTTGTTCCTATATAATTATTCTTACCTGTTTAATTCTTTTGAGAATCTCGTGCAAGACTTTTTCCCTAATATTCCATCGAGAATGCATAACTGCCCGGTATGAAATTTGACCAAGGGTGCTTCGAGTAATTGAACATTGGAATAAATTCCCCGACTCTAGGGGCGGATTTAAAAATTTCTATTAGGAGGGACAAATTTGTAAGAATGAATTTTAGGGAGTACCAAAATTATATAAGTTGGTTCAGATTTATAGGAATTCCCTGACTCCAGAGGTGGATCTAAAAATTTCTATTAGGGGGGACAAATTTGTAAGAATAAATTTTACGGAGGGCTGAAATTATATATAAGTTGGTTAAAACGTACAAACTAAGGTCGAACCGGCGCCTTCCGCCAACCACAATCCATCTCTTACCACCAAGCTACAACTACAAGTGATCTCCAACATGCTCTGAGATCAATACTCCTCCTCATCCTCTTCATTTGGAACAAAATCCCATCCTTAATTAAAAAATTCTGCATGCATGAACTTTAAATGTGAAATTATCGGGTCAAGGCAATAAATTACATGGTCATTGTACACCATTGATCAACAATAATTAGCACAAGGAGCCTACGGGGTTAAGTGGCATACATATAAACATGCAACCTGATCACTGGGCGGCAATGTCTAATTGACGGACAACAGAAATGAAAAAACTAATCTTTCCCCAAACCAAGGCATCCAAAAAGAAACCTTCGTCCACCAAAAATTCGAAGTCATGTTGTGACTACTTGACCAAATCTAAAAAGATGAAACGTCTATTTAGCTACACTGAAGAAAACCATGCTAAAAACTTTGATGATAGTAGCAGAAGTTAGGAGCAACCTAAGACGAAGCAAATTTAAATATGTGAAACCAAATCACCTGCTTCAATCGACACAAACACGTCCATTGAACCAAATCAGAGCGCCAAAGAAGACAAGTCAAACCAAAATGAATTGAGTATCTAAAATTAGCGCCACAGTGTAAATCAACTGAATCACCAGATGGTAGAACTAAATTATAATATGTTGGCCGTTCAAATTCGCCATATGGAAGAACCCCGCCGGCAGAGCAACGGCCTGCTTTTACTTTTCTTTCTCCCTTCTTCTTCTTTTTCATTATTATTGTTATGAACTTCTTTCTCCCTTAATATTGAAGTTAATTACTAATATCTCCATCGGATTTATTTGATGAGAGCATGTGCATCGGTCCATGCCATATTATTTGGCATTTTCAATTGAAAAAAAAATGGAGGAGTACTTTCTAAACCATTGTTAACACGAAGTGTCAAATTGCAACGGTTCCACCTAGGCATATATAATGGAGTGGTAGTCCCTTAGCTATATATCATTCCAATTACACGCCTTGCATTATGTTCTTAATTAGGGTAGGCAACTTTTTCTTAGTTACCTATATAGTTTATCTTCGTGCTTAGTAATATAGCACGTAAAAAAATTTGTAAAGCACTATATCCACGCAAATAAGGTGAAATCACTGTGTGTCAAAAAGTGTCAGCCACGCAAATAAACAAAAGAAAATGAAATTAACCAGCCGGGCCACAAATGAAGGTGATCACTCATCCTAACAATAACTTAATTGCAAAATGGGTACTCTCATATCTGATTGATCAGCATTCAAGAAGGGAGATGAAAAGGATTATAAGATATCCACTTGCCACTGCTACAAATAAGACTAAATAGAAGAATTGAACAGGAAAGAATGCAAAGAACTGTGTAGTGTATCGATATTACCCTACTACCATATCAGAGTTCACCGTGAAAATCTTGCAAGAATCACTTGCGTTGCGTGCTCTCGCTAAACATGGTTGCCTCAGAAATTGTCACGTATGAGACTGTTATAGCAAGTGGTTAATTTGATCATTTAAGAAGAGGGGTTAACGATTGTCTTGCATTCCATTATTAAATTACGACTGGCAACTTTTTTGTTGTTTAATTTCACGTGCTTTTTAGTATATTGCTACAAACACACAGTTGTACTACTTATCAGCTGCTCAGTTTTCTTTATCCTTTCAATGCAAAAGCCAGTTTGGGTTACTTTCAATACCAAAATAACATGCTAGTATTAGTAAATATACAACCTGATCACTGAGCGGCAACAGCAGCCCTTAATTCATAAAACGAGAATAACCCACCAATGACGTCCTCAAATCTGCCACAGCAGTCTCCATCTCAGTTGCAATCTCGTCTGGGATCTTGTCCCTGTACTCGCTCAGGCTTTTTTCAATACTGTAGATGCTGGTGTCGGCGCTATTTCTCAGGTCAATCCAAGCTTTCCTCTCCTGGTCTTTCCGGGCATGCATCTCCGCGTCTCTCGCCATCTTCTCAATCTCATCGTCTGACAGGCCCGAAGATGATTCGATTGCAATTTGCAGCTCCTTCGCGGTTGTCCTGTCCTTGGCAGATACGGTGACAATGCCATTCTCGTCGATGTCAAAGGTCACTTCTATTTGGGGCACCCATCTCGGTGCAGGTGGGATCCCCATAAGCTCAAACTCACCCAGAAGCTTGTTGTCCACGGCCATTTCCCTCTCTCCTTGAAGCACTTTAACTCCAACCTGAGTCTGGTTGTCGGCTACTGTAGAAAAGACCTGGATTGGCACAACCAGCATATAAGTTGCAGAATTTATTCAACCATATTCAACAAGAATTTTAATGTGTAAACTAATGCCTGAAACAATATTACCAGTTGCTGTTTAAAGTTGTTTATATAACTGTCGGATGAAAGAAAAACCAACCTGAGATATCTTTGTGGGAATAGTTGTGTTTCGGTTGATCAACCTGGTGAAAATTCCACCTAGTGTTTCAATACCAAGTGACAGAGGTGTTACATCCAAGAGAAGCAACTCCTTGACATCACCACGAAGAATAGCACCTTGAATTGCAGCTCCCATTGCAACTGCCTCATCAGGATTCACCCCTTTGCTTGGGCTTTTCCCGAAAATGTCAGCAACAACCTGTTGCACCTTGGGAACACGGGTCATCCCTCCAACTAGCAGAACTTCATCCACATCCTTGAGGGTTATCGAAGCGTCCTTCAAACAGCTCTCACAAGGGATCCTAGTTCTCTCAATCAAGTTATGCACCAGACCCTCAAACTGTGCCCTGGTCAAAGTCATGTCGAAATGCTTTGCTCCAGAAGCATCAGCAGTTATAAATGGCAAGTTGATATCAGTCTGCGAGGTTGATGATAGTTCTATCTTAGCCTTTTCAGCTGCTTCCCGAAGCCTCGATAGAGCAAGCTTATCCTTAGAAAGGTCTATTCCCTCCGTTGACTTGAATTCACCAACCAAGTAGTCTAACAAAGTGTTGTCAAAATCTTGTCCTCCAAGGAAAGTGTCTCCATTGCTAGCTTTAACCTGACAAAAGGAAACTTAATCAAGAAATGAACAGGAAAAGGAACAATAAATGACGTATTGGTTACAGAAATTGCCAACCTCAAATATACCATTTGAAATCTCTAAAATAGACACATCAAAGGTTCCACCTCCAAGATCAAATACTGCTATGATGCCCTCCTTATTGTTCCTTCCGTATGATAGTGCAGCAGCAGTTGGCTCGTTAATAATTCTCTGAACATCTAGACCAGCAATCTTGCCCGCATCTTTTGTTGCTTGTCGCTGTGCAGCATTGAAATAAGCAGGAACAGTGATCACAGCTTTCGACACGGTTTTCCCTAGGTATGCCTCAGCAGTCTCCTTCATTTTTGTAAGAACAAAGGCTCCAATCTGACTTGGGGAATACTTTTGTCCACTGGCTTCAAGCCAGGCATCACCATTGGGTGCTTGAACAATTTTATATGGAACCATGTTGATTTCTTTTTGAGTCTGGGGATCGTTGAATCTTCTCCCAATTAGACGTTTTGTGCCAAAGAGTGTATTTTTCAGATTGCTCATAGCCTGACGTTTGGCTGGGGTTCCAACGATTAACTCATTCTTCTTCCCAAATGCAACCACTGATGGTGTGGCTCGAGCTCCCTCAGCATTTTGAATCACTCTAGGATTCTGAATCAAAAGTTAAGGATCACTAAATTATTAAAAGAGAAAAGAAATGATTAGAAAGAGTAAAGCTTCTACACATGGTTGTTATTTAAACTCACCTTTCCCTCCATTACTGACACACAAGAATTGGTGGTACCCAAGTCGATACCAATAACATCATTGCCAGCAGGCCTCGAACTATACCAACAACAGGGTAGAAAAAAAACATCAGAAATTAACAGAGTAGCCAGACTGAGAAAGTGAGAAGCTATACAAGTACCTAAAAGGGCGAGCCAAAGAGGCGAATTTGTTCGCCAAAGGGGATGCTGCCAGTGATGTCTTTCCATTGCCAGCAAACTGCGAATGAATGAAATAACAAAGTAGTGAGCTCAATGGACAATTTAATTTCAAAGATTTTGGATGGCCTACAAGAAAAGAAATCTCAATGTCAAATATGGATGCATTTGCAGATGCTGTTCCAACAAGGCCACAGAAAATTCTCTGCTGTATGAAACAACACAAGGCAAACAAACTAACTCGTTGGAAGGGTATTAGAACATCAAAACTCCAATGCACGCAAAATCAATCGTCTCAAAAGCAGACAATCAAAACATTTTTACAGGGAGAGTAGTCTGATTCATCTGGAAACCGATAGGAGGAACAGATAGGAAAACAAGAGGTTTGCCTATTGGAAGCTAAATCATTAATAACCAAAAGACTACATTAATTCATGGCATTCAATAATTTATACCTAAGTTGACACAGAGCACCCATCAAACTTAGCAGATTAGTATTATTATAGCTAAATTACATATTGGAATGATTAAAGGAAGAAAAAGCCAACGTTCCAGCAGGAAAAAAAGAGGAGGAGATAATCTTTTTTAAGAAGCCTTCAATCTGTTTCAAACATTGAATTCGATGGTAGCACGTACAAGTTTGTAAGGAGAAAAGCAATAACAAGTTCCACCTATAGCAGAAATTGATCATACCCAGGGAAGAAACAAACAAATTCATATAGATTCACCACACCAAAACTTTTAGTGGAAAGGAAAAGTAACCCAGAGCCAAAAACGCATCCAAAGCCCAAATATGCATAAATTCTCCTCTCAAAAAAAAAGAGACCCTACAGAATTGTAAGCAGAAAGAGAAGCAGAATGAAACTCTCGGCGGGGGAGAGAGCGGAGGAGAAGAGAAGTAGCCATCAATATTTACGGGGGGAGGAGGATGCTGTTGTAGTGTATCGAGACAGAGCTAGCTTTAATAATACTAATCTGCTAAGTTTAGGCCGAGGAGGGTTTTAGTCTTTTAGAAGCTGATTGGTCCAAAAACTCAAATGACAGTTTTAGTCCTCGTAATTTGACTCATGATGAGATCCTCCGAGCAGCAGGGTGAGGGTAAAAAGTGAAAAAAAATGTGTGGTTGGTCTAGCTTTCTTGAAGGAAAAGTTAGCAAGGCAGGCTTAACTTTGACTCTTGTTATTTTCGGATTTCGTCATCTTCTTCGTTCTGCTTCTTCTTCTTAAGGTTCAGCTTTGAGCAACGCAAGAGCAAAGACAATGTCAGTGACCATGAAGAAGAGATTGATGCCGTACCCTTGCCTCTAAAGTGAAGAGGGTATAAAACGATTGCACCAATTTTTTCCTTCTGTTTGTTTTAAGTTTTATCTGCACGTTGTGTTCATGGTTAATGCGTTATCTCTTTTCAGGACCCCTCAAAAGTAATTTAGAGGCAAGCATCCTACAAGTAATCATTATCGTAACAATTATGACTCCTTTTTGCAAGCATCCTACAAGTAAAAAGTTCACAAGCTATTTCCATCTGAAAACAATCACTGGTTCCTCAACAGAGCGAAGAACTCCTTCAACTTGCAAACCCAACTAAGTGAAACAATGAAAAGAATCTTGGCAGTGATCTTTAGTGTTTAAGAGTGACTCCTAGGCAAGGCGCATTTGATTCGGACCTCTCCATTGTTTCCAGTCAGCACACCATGGTTTGACATCTTGAGCATAGCCCTGGCAAAATCCTTTCTGAAAGTTCTTCCATCATCAGATGCATAAGTCCGCACAAGACTTGCTGTGATGTTGTTAGCCATCAGTTGTTGATCAGCAAAGAGGAGTCCCCTGCTCCTTAACAGATTTCGGTAGTAATGACCATCAAAAGCTGATCCAGAAGAAATTGCAACAGATAGTTGTTCAGAAAACATCATCATAGGCTTAGAGTTCCCTTTTATTAGTGTTGCCATCGTGGGAGTGGGAGCGGGAGCGAGAGTGGGAGCGCCAACTTGAGTGATTCCATGACCATCTTGGCATTGAAGTCTCAACTCATCCATGAAATCTGAAGCCATAGTGCTGTCTGGATGGCCTGTGCCACCGAAGTTGCCAAAGCGATTCCGGATGAAGTCACAGCTGATTCTACCCACATTATGCGCCCCTACACAGAACCGTTAAATTATTTCAAAACAATGCTGCAAGTTCCATTTTCATGAACAATATAGGATGGAAAGAGGGAGAAGTCGCAAAATACCTAAAAGACTGACTGTATCTCTTTCATCAAAGCCTCTGCGTTGAAAGAGGGAAAGGATTTGGGAAATATTATGGTTGGGACTGGGAATATCGCTCAAGGCTTCCTGAAAGTGGGATTCATGACTGTCTTTTCTGCCTGTAAAAACCGGATAAAAAGGTCCACCAGTCTGCATTATTACAGAAGCAAGAAGCACGTCAGCAATCTCATATTACTGATACAGTAATGACCTTTCTGATTCCTAGGGGTATTTAGAAATTGTGGTGCGAGTAAAGTGGTAGCTGTCTATGTCTAATTCAATTATTTATCCCTGAACAGGGTTTCAAGTCTTATGTGACTAAACAGAAGGAAATAGCTTTTCCTGCATTCATCCCTTCATAACCAGTGGCAATCAAACAGGAGGAGACGGGAACAAAGTGATGAAACTTCAAGCAAAAACAGTTATCTCTAACTGATTAGAACATCAGAGGCTTCAGATTTTTCGTATAAAACTTCCTATTCTAGTAACAGATGTTTTCAATTTCTTGACTGACACTATCCTAAACTAAACCAAATCCTGCATATTATCAAATGCTAAAAACCTGCAGACTTCCTGCTTAAATGACTTTTGACATCAAGATAAGGTATTAAGTCACTAACAATTAAGTTCTGAACAGACACATGAGGAAAAACTGACCAAAAGAATGCCATCTCTTGTGGCAAGTGCAAGAACATCAGCACATGAAACAACTCCTGGGCATGCTTCTTCAAGGTCTTCTTTAATGGATTCCACTACATCAAAGCCTTTCAGGGTCAGATTGGGGGGGGCCTGCTTCTCAACGGAACGGTTGTTATTGGCATCGGTACTGTTTAAGAGGACTGAAGCATCACAACCCTGATTCAAAAGAGCCCACAAAATTGTAAAATCCATGTGTAGCAAACGATTGAAGGCAAGCGAAGTATAAATGAATAATTTTCTTGACTAAAGCCTAAAACCCATTCAGTTTAGAACTCTACCATGACCGGGAAAATCAGAGCATTCAAGAAAAATAGTAGACCAGTAAAAGTCAGATGATATAATGACAAGAACACTACATTAATGATGAAATTCCACAGAAAGGGAACCGAAAAATATCAGTAAAAGTCAGACGATATTATTATCAAATAGTACATGACGAAAAGATCCATAACCAAATCTACTCGTAAAAGCAAAGTAATGACTCCCATAATGAAACACAAATCCTTTACTGGTGTGAAGAGCAAGAAATCGATATGCATTGTGTGGAATCAGAAATAAGTAAAAACAATAAACAAGGAGAGACCAGAAACAATCGCATACAACTAAAATCATAGAGCAACCAAATAACAGGAACACTACAACGAGTTAAGTAACACAAGAAACACAAAGTAATCAAAGATCATCCGTCAAAACCCCCTCAACAAAGTACCTAAGCACAAAAAAGAAACTAAACTCGTTAATAGAATCCATAGCCCACAAAGTAACAGGAGCGAGCAGAAACCAAACTCGTTGATAGAAACATCAGATTAGCTGTTCGATAAAATTCCGCAGAAAGGGAAGCGAAAACGTTGTACCCTGATGAAGCAGTCATGGAAGAAAAGCCTCAGGAGATTCGCAGGAACGCCCTTCTGGTTAGAGAAAAACTTTTTCATCTTCGATCGAATCATGTCTTCCGCCCCCGGGCATGAATCTTGGTAGAAGTCATAGGAAAGGCCCTCAGCTTCAAGGGGAGAAGAGACCTTCTGCCTCTGGAGAAAAGAAGGGATATGGTTGCTCTTCCCCTCCGCTTCAATCTTGGGGTTCCTCAGGGAGAACAGCACCGCGATCAAGAGCACCACCATGAACATCGACGTTTTCTTCAACACAGCTGGCCTCAAGCTCGCCGTCTCTTCCTTCTTCTTCATTTCTTTCTTTTTCGCCATTTTTGTTTCTAGCTAAAGAAGTACCAGCAGAGAAGTAATACACAGAGAGAGAGAGAGAGAGGAGGAGGAGCCGAGATAAAGAAAGGAGAAGAGAGAGCGCGGGAAATTGTTAGAGGCAGTTAGTCTGGTTAGCGAAATGACTTAAAGCCCCCTGGCCGTTATAATGGTTGGGTTTTGGATATTTTTCGCTTCGCTTATTTATTTTTCTGCTCTGGTATCTTTTTTACTTATGATGGGCTGTTAGTGGGCCCAAATTAGCCATTTCTCTGTTCAGCTAGAATGGTCCAGATCAGATGATTAAATTGTAAAATGGGTTAGTTTGCCCGAGAGGTTAAGGGAGAAGACTTGAGATTTCAGTTTATATATAAAAAAAATTAAATAAAAAGAAAAGAAAATTGTGCATATAAAATGCAGGTAACTATTATTTATTAGCATTACCATTCTCAAAAAAGAAAATTATTATTAGTATTACCATTTAACATTATAATTTACACTATAATACTTGATTTAAAATATGTAAAAATATGAGAAATTTCATATTTTTATTAGTTGACTATTTTTAAAAATTAAAAATAACTTTCTATTTATTTTACATTGCATAACTAATTTTTTAAAGAATAATCATATTATATGCTATCATACATACTACGTGTGCACAAAATCTAGTAACTAATTTTTGGAGAATGAACATAGTTGGTGCATGGCATGTCGTTCACTTCAATTGAATCACCCTGGTTCAGTGAGC
Source organism: Turnera subulata (assembly GCA_028386065.3). Lineage (NCBI taxonomy): Eukaryota > Viridiplantae > Streptophyta > Magnoliopsida > Malpighiales > Passifloraceae > Turnera > Turnera subulata. Next base: position 2,781 of record JAKUCV010005688.1, on the reverse strand, counting down.
ATAACTTTGATTTCAAAAATAGTATCGAAAATTTTTCACATTTTCTCTCCATCGAGAATGGGAGGCGACAGGAAGACGAAGAAGAGTAAAATCAAGAGAAGCCCTTCTCTCACATCATCCTCGGAAGGTGATGCTCTGTCCTCTTTCTCTTTTTTTTTTTTTCTTCCCCACGGGACCTTTCTGCTTGTTTCCATAGAAAACGCTGGAAAAAAAAGAAGCTGGTGTCTATGTTACGTGTTGGCTCAGAATATTATTATCTTCCAATTTAAGTCCTATATGTGTATTTTTACCCAAAAAAAAATGTCCTATATGTGTATAAGTGGCCTTTTCTATTAGCTAATGGCAGCGATGTGTATAAGTGGCCTTTTCTATTAGCTAATGGCAGCAAGAGAATTCGAGCTGGCTATGTTTTGTAGGGAACTTTTTTTCTAACAGTCACCTACCCGAAGACAAATATTTTCCAATTGTTCCCGTTTTCAATGTTTACTTTTTCCCTAACCACTGAAACAAAAGAAATATTTACCTTGGAATACTACAGCAGCAATACGGCAAGACGGGTGGTACCATAAAAACGCAAAACACCCCGGAGGAAATGGGTTCTATAAGGCTATGTCAGTGCGCGACTGTGCTACATTGGCAAAGAGATTGTGGGCTGCGAAAACTGAAAGTGTTCACCCAATCCATATCAAAGCCCCAGTTTATGGATTTGCCCCCGTTTGGAGGTTTGCTTCTGGATCTAATGGTGGCAGGTGCAATTGTGAGTATATCTCATGTTGCCCGATTAACTAACTGGAAAGCTCACAGTGCTGGTTGAAACATTTTGTGTTTGGTTAGAAGAGCCACCTGATTTTCTATTGTAATTAAGTTCATGTCATGCTCTGCGTCGTTTGTAAACTGCTCTTTAGCAGACCTTCCAGTTTAGAGAAATAGATGTGCAATCGCCCAATACATTTAAGCAGTAAAGAAGGTAACGTTTTAAAAAACTTATGGTTAGTTACAAGCAAATCCTTTTTCTATCCAGTAAAGGATTACAAGCAAATCCTTCTTCGATTATGTCTTTCTCTAGTTTCGCAATCCTTTATCCAACTAGGATTATAATCGTACCTCTATACATATATATATAACATTGTCACCTAACTAATATCACCACTCTCCTACTCATAAATTTTTTTCCTGCTTCTTACTTTTCCCACTGCCATATGGCACCAATGATCCAAATTCCGCTGCTCATCACTTTTGTTGTGGTTATTCCATTAATGATTAACCTAGGTATTATTTTTTTTTTCAATAATATAGGTTTCTCCGGCTTTGCATTGGTTTCTATTGACTCTATTGATTTTCATATCTCTGCAATACTATATTTTTGCTTTTTTTTGAAAAAAAATATTTTTTGAAACCTTAAAATGTGTCGTGCCGTCTGATAATTAATTAACAAGAAGGTACCGTAACCTTCGTATTCCCATCTCCATCTCCCTTCGGCAGTACAGTACAGCATGAGCCGCGTCGCTCTTAAGCAATGGTGGTTGACACCATTCTTTGGTCATAACACAACCGCGACCCTCTCCATCATGGGGCTTGACACCATTCTTTGCAATTATATTTCGTTTTTGTTTCTTTTCAGTGAATGTAAAAATAACATAACTATGTCCTTTCGCCAAGTTTATTTGGGATATAATTTGTCCAAGTTTGCATGTAAACAAGCTTTCATTGAATGACTTTGTTCTTTTATTTACTCTTTGATTGACTTTTGTGACTTATCCATGATAGGCCAATCGTCCGTCGAATTATCAGTAGCGAACAACTGTCCTTTCACAATCTGGCCAACTACACGGCCAAGCGCAGGCAACCCAGAACTCTCAGTACCTAGTTTCACTCTCGAACAAGGCCAATCAACCACTCTGGAAGTTCCTGACGATTGGGCAGGCAGCATATGGGGTCGAACTTCTTGTAACCAAAATCCTTCCGGAGATTACACATGCGCCACCGGTGATTTCAACTCCTCCTCCGTTAGATGGTTCGGCAAAAGACCAGCCTTGCCCATAACTCGTGCAAGGTTACACCTAGATCCCTCTGAGCAAGACTTCTACGAAGTCAACCTGGCTGATGGCTACAACCTTCCAATGGTAATTAGACCGAAAGGAGGAACTGGCAATGTCTGCGTTGCTACAGGATGTGTTCAAGATCTCAACACTCAATGTCCTCCTGAGCTTAAGGTCGTCGGTGATGATGGGGTCACTACTATCGCATGTAAGAGTGCCTGTCTTGCTTTTGGGACGGATGGGTATTGTTGGAGCGGCGGTGGCGTTTCGAGTTCTTACGGACAAATTCTTCAAGCATGCATGTCCTCGTGCTCGTACCCATCTTCTCGATAATAATAAATTTTCATGTGTCAATGCCGATTACGTAATCACCTTCTGTCCTGCCAATCCATTCAGGTGAGTAATTATTTGATTTCTCATATATATCGATGGATCGACTTACTCTTTATTCTTTATATTTTTATGATTTGTCATACTATACTTATTGTCTCCTGTGGCTGCAGTAGCACACGCGTAAACAAAAAGGAAGGTGCACCAAGAGTCTGTTGGCTTTTGATCTTCAAGGAATTTGTTTTAATCACAAGAACATCGATGTCTACTCTAGAACATCGATGTTGAAATGCTACTGGTCTTCAAATAATTCTGCCGGATGCTATGAACATCGATGTTTGGATTAAAACATCGATGTGTGTATGCTACTGGAACTTCAAGTATTTAGGCAGAGGGTTTTGAACATCGATGT